>DVZL01008882.1:0-10039 GCA_018236625.1 Lasaia peninsularis | reverse complement strand
GTACCGTGATATTGGCTAGGTGGTAGAGTCTTGCAATGACTCGCCTGAATTGGTACCACCGCCTTACGTATTCCTTCCACAATTGCGTCAGTGCTCGCCATTGTCGTGTTCTGGTTTGGAGGGTAGTGTAGCCGGTAAACTTACTCACGCAAGAGGCTTACCATCCCAGTCTCAGGTTGGCAACACATAATTTCCACCTTTGATGTCTATAGGCAACGTCTATTTCTTAGCATTCGCGTGAAATTCCAAGGTACAATCTATTTAATTCCAATTCATCAAAATCAGTTCAACCAAGTAAATGTTAAAAGGAATATAAAATTTCGCTTTTATAAAAATGTAGGCATTCAATTAACTTATGTAATTTATTATTCTGTACATAAAGCAGATTGAAGCAGATAATTTGATGGTTATTTTTATCACCTAAAATGATTCCAAAACCATAGGGTGGGTAGGATTTTTTTTCATTTGAATTACGGTATTCAATTTGATCAAGACTTAACTACGTTAGTGTTAAGAATGTATGATATTTTATTATTATTATTTGTATACAAATGTTTCGTTTGAAAAAAATAACTCCAACTGATCTCTGTAAACTTAACTTTCAAGATTCTCATACATACTGTTAGTATCAGTTACTTTTAGTACGCATTAGTATAGAATAGTATTAGTTAGAATTGAGTCTAAATAATATGGAGTAAAATAAAGACAACCAATTTATTTATAACATCAATTGAGAAGTGCCATTTTATCAACCACATAACATTATAATGACTAGTGTGACTACATCCTTATAATAAGTATTCAAATGTTATAATTGATAGAAAGTAGCGTTCAATCTTCGGCAGTCAGTCATGATTTAACTGCTGTAATAACGGCAATCAATTTCTTTATTGTGACCATAGCTTTATAATATGTATCATAAGATTAATATCGATAAAAAATAAGTTGTCGTGGTGGCTGATTACTCTATTGAGATCACATCTTTGTAAGTATCTCTGTCTACCTTTTCAGGATTATGGGCATTCGTGCTTGGGACTTCCATTTGGATCAAGGCGTGAAAAAAACAATGAGTTTTTCCAATTTAAGCACATTTTGGGAGTGCTCTTACGGTGAATAACAACATCGTGAGGAAACTCAGGATTTGTGCCCGATATAGCTTTGGACTTGCCACCTGTTAATTGTGGGTGTATATATACATCTGTCTACTGTGTTCAATTTCCAGTGGCCATACAGGACCTTTCTTCGCCGTAATAAGTGCGCCTAATGGCATTAGTGTGACCGCACCTTTATATATGTATCAGTATTGATAGAAAGTAACGTCCATTCCTTGGTGGTCTGCAACGCTACCGGCCGTAATAATAGTAATTAAAGTAATCTGCAGGTCACGACGGCTGTGACCTCGCCTTCAGCCCAACTTGCGACATAAACATAGAGGGAATGTGGTGGTGGGTACTTGGAGCTATTGATGAAGGCTTAGAATTGTCAGAAGTGCAATGGCAGTACTCTTGAGTATATAATAGGGAAATATATATGCAAAAACAAAGACACAAGACCCACGCCCAATGCCCTACGTCCAACACCTCACATCTTACGTTCCACACGTCACACTCACCACGCCCGACGCCCTACGCCTAACGCTTCACGCTTAAGCCCACGCCCATCGCCCGATATCCAACACCTGACGTCCGTCATCCACCGCGCAAGTCCAGCGTTCGACGTTTCACTCGTCATCTACCGCGCAAGTCCAACGTTCGACGTTCCGCCCGTCATCCAACGCGCAAGCCCAACGCACTACGCCCCACACCCGACCCTAACACCTCCGCCTCACTCACACCATCCCACGCTCCATCCCTGGCATCCGACGCCCCCACACCAAGCCCGACGCCACACGTTCAACGCCAACGTCCGAAGCCCTACACCCCCCGCTCCACGGTAAATGTTTAAAAAGTAATTTTATATTTTATTCCTTTCAGCGCCTTTAATTTTTATTTTATTATTTGTTGTCAAAGCAGCAATAGAAACATAGCATCTGTGAAAATTTCAGCTGTCTAGCTATCACGGTTTATCAGATACAGCATGAAAACCGACAGACAGACAGACAGACAGACGGACGGCAGAGTCTTAGTTAAAGACAGATGAGGTTTAAAACCAATCTCAGGCAACGTAATATTTTTCAGATAAACTGAAAATGCTTATAATAAAAATGTCCTACCTGGGAATCGAACTCGAGATCTCTTGCGTTATATAGGTATTGTTAATTGATTAGCTGTGCCCCCGACTTCTAAAATCTAAAATAAAAACAGCAAAAGTCATTCCTTATTAAATCAGCTGTCTGCCAGTGAAAGTCTCGTCAAAATTTGTCCAACAAAAAGCTCATTTAGTAAAAAGCGGTTACTTTAATATTACATACAGATACTTCAATTGTATTTATTTGTATAGATTATTTTATTACAAGCCAGGATGGTGTATAAACAAATACGTAACACGACGACATTAAGACCCAACTTTTATGGCCGATCCACTGGACAGTCTAAAGTTACAATAATAAACTTGGGTAACCAGAGAGACCATTAACAGTTCGAATTATTTTTGAAGATTATATTTATAATGAGTATTGAATACCTGAGTTTCTGATCGTTATATGTGACAAGCTATGACGTGTTTAAGATTATGATAAACAATTAAGATATCTTCGATACTTATGAAGGCTCCGTAATTAAAAGGCTAAAACTGGGCCTGTTACCAAGCCTCCGCTGTCAGTCTTTCCGTCACCAAGCTTTATCTTATAAACCGTGAC
Source organism: Lasaia peninsularis (assembly GCA_018236625.1). Lineage (NCBI taxonomy): Eukaryota > Metazoa > Arthropoda > Insecta > Lepidoptera > Riodinidae > Lasaia > Lasaia peninsularis. Next base: position 7,242 of record DVZL01008882.1, on the reverse strand, counting down.
ACCTAGAATTTAGAAAGTTGATTTTTTTACAGATGGTGAATATCTATTATTGCTGCAACAACAAATATTAATAACAAAATAAAAATACATTTTTCTTGCCTTTTTTATAGATCGGTACAGAACTCTTCGTTCATGAGTCCGACTTGCACTACAGGTGCTATTTTTTATATAATTACTCGGTTTTCTATGAAATGAAAATATTGTGCACCTCGGATAATTACTGTTGGCACTTACACCATCGTGGCAAAAACAAAGTAAGGCGGTGGTTCCAATGCGGGCGGATCGTCAAAAAACTCAAGTAGACCTTTATTTATCTACTTAGTTGGTTAGTAGTATTATTTTAGCTAAGTTCAATTAAAATAATCCGTAATAATATAATATAAATGCGAAAGTAACTCTGTCTGTAACGTTTTCACGTCTAAACCACTGAACCGATCTTGATGAAATTTAGTACAGAGATAGAGTTGATCTTGAGAAGTACAGAGACAAAGGTTACCTATGCACCCACGATTAGGCGACGATAGGTCCCATTATGTGGCAGGTGGCCAGTTTGACCTCATATTGGGCACAAATTTGGAGGTTTACTCATGTTTTCAATCACCTTAAGAGTACTCAAAAAATGTACTTAAGTTAGAAAAAGTCATTAGTACAATGTCATTAAAACGAGACAAGAGTTATGTGTCAGGGCACATAGCTATAGTGGTCTAGCGCTATTTTCATGAGCAAATTCTCTGAGCTATGCCCATAATCTTGGTTCTTTGGCAGATCCCTTTGTTTCGGATTCTATCTCTTAAAGAAACACCGACTCATAATCACAATGTCTCAGTCCTTTCTGTCTTAAAATATCAGTAGATTTGTAAAACTACCCAGCGGATTTTGATGCGTTTTTTTTAATGGATAAAATGATCCAAGATGAAGAGTTATATGTGTATAATATGCATAAGTCGGGCTGAATCGGCAGTAACATATATTTTGATACCAATATGCGTTGCGTTATTGACAAAACAATCTCTTATGGAGCTGAAAATCCTAATTAATATTAGGTTATGTAACTGTTGCAATAAATAGGTACGGTTTATATCACCGTACGAATTTCCTCACCGGTGATTAGTAGAATTACTTTCAGAAGGACGTAAGCTTAATTAATGATTGTATTTTCAGAATAGCAAATGAGATCACGCCGCACGGTGTGTTGGGCTCATTGCACCTCGTAAAACAATGTCAAACGTTTTGTACCGTTGAGGTGCGGTATCACTGACAGCGAGTTTAAAATACAGGAAAATTGATAATATAATAAGTAATGAATCAGCCAAGTGCGAGTTAGACTCGTGCACGATAGGTTCCGTACCGTACTTTTTGGCCATAAAAATGGCAAATCAAATCATCTTTTACGCCTACATTTCATTTTAGGGTGTTGTACCTAAGACTCAGCCATCAATCACGGTTCATGAGATAAAGACAGGCCTGGTGAAAGATAGATTGACAGACAGACAGATTATTTTTACGCTGTTAAATGTAGGGAACCTACATACAATTAGGAAACGGTTATACATTTTGGACTTTACTTATGAATTTAATTCATAAATTTAGAATTATACTAATTTCTTCTAGGAACTCCATCTATATGTGCCTTAAAGGCATATTTAGATATAGCATTAAATAAAAAAATGCAAAATATAGATAATAATATAGAAATAAATAATTATCTTCTTAAGAATCAGCTGGTGTTTAATGTATTACAACTAGAACTAGAAGAACTAATGAATATGACAGAAAATAAAATTCCTTTATTTTATTTATTTACCCCGTGTAGGTCCTGGTCCTCTGTGGTAGAGTGCTGTGCAGTAACTCGCCCGGGTAGGGATCCACTGCTTTACCTATTCCTACCGCCATAATGACAGTATCATGTTCGGGTTTGGAGGATTGGGTAACCGGTAGACTTGCACATACAGTCTAACAGATCACAGACAGTGACACATTTACAACAAGTTGTCTATAGGCCACGGTTGTCTCTTACCATCATGAGACCCAGTGCTTGTTAGTCAAAAAGCATTTTAAAATAATCAAAAAGCGTTTTAAAATCGCTCTCTGTTCGACCTGCCTTAAAAAATACTGGGCAAGCGACATTAAGGCCATTCAGCCAAGTGATTGCTGCCGTTAGGGCGATTTACGAGCTACGATACCACTAACTAGCGCCAAATAGGGGTGCCGGGGAAGATGGATGGACTGGACCATTTCGTTCTCGTTCCCACAACAGTTTCACACTTTCATTTGCTTTTTGCACCAAGTTGGAGGCGTTTTTATATAAAATTGTCGCCACTGATTGTAAAGATTGATAGGTTTATCGAGGGTTTGTTACGATGAAGAATTAAGATTATTATCATTATTTTATTTTTTTATGGTAATGGAAGGCAAAGAAGCAGACGGATTTCATGATGGTAAGAAATTAATGAGGTAAAAATGCAAGAGAACAAGTAGGAAAGTGGACCCTGGGTTCCCTCGTACTGACGTGAGGAGCAACCGGGAGTAACGCTAGGGTAATGGTGATAGTGATGATCATCTCCTCATCTCCCATATGATTTAATCTAACAAACATGACTGAACTTTCATGCTTTTTTTTTATTTTTACACCGACGCTCTGCCTACGCCACAAGGGATCTAGCGTGAAGTTATACATGTATGTAAGCTATATGTATGTTGGTCCGGGTTCTCCCTCGTCTTGGTCCGGGTTCCGTTGTAGAATAGGCCAACTGCCTTCCACCCAGGCAGCTCGTAAGAGGCGAGCACAGGTTCTATTGTCACCAACACCGTGATATTGACTAGGTGGTAGAATCTTGCAACAACTCACCCGGATTGGTACCACCGCCTTACCGATTCCTGCTACAATAGCGTTAGTGCTCGCCATTGTCGTGTTCTGGTTTGGAGGATAGGGTAGCCGTTAAACTTACTCACGCAAGAGGCTTACCATCCTAGCCTCAGGTTGCCAACACACCATTTCCACCTTTGATGTCTATTGGCAACGTGTATTTCTTACCATCAGGAAATCCGTCTGCTTGTTTGCCTTCCAATATCATAAATATATATATATATATATATATATATATATATACCCGAAAGGGTATATTTTTTTACCCACGATTAGCCTGTTACTAGGGCTCTGATGTGATAGGTAGCAAGCTTATCGCCACTTTGGGCACATTTCAACCCCGTAAAATATAATGATTCATCATAATCATCATTACCCTATCTTAGTCCACTGCTGTCGTCGGTTCACTTAGCCGGAGAGCGCCCAAGGCCACGCTTACCAAGACGCGGTCTCCATTTGAGAACCCATTAACTCCGCCAACAATGTAGTGAAAATCATTTAAGAAAAGCTCAGGTCAGGGTTTTGAACCCGGGAGACTCTACGCAGCTAACAGCCATAATAGGCGACAACCGTACCTTTACACTACAGAGAAGTTAAAAAAAATCTCTATTTACCCATTTTAATATTGTATGAGATACTATAAAACAAATGTTGTGCAAAACAAACACTTTCATATTGAATGTTTCTCAGTGCATTTCATAAGGTGTTCAGCAAGCATTAGAAGGTCCGGCGCAGTCACGACGCTTGTCGACGATCTACCACATTTTACCACTTGCCATTCTGCTGCCACCGACCAGCCATACATCATGAGATCTCACTTCGATATTCACGCACCGATCGTGATACGATCGACAAACGCATACTGTGTCTAGCGGGAACTACTGACGGAATCGAATATTATCGAGATATGAGTATGTAGAGATATTACTTTTCGAGTTTACGTAAAATCGAAATATATCATAAAATATTAATAAGGAGGCCGAACTATACGAAATCATGAAATCTTTAGACTGCCTCATCGGTTGAGGGATTAGCGAACATGTTTAACGTTATCGAATAACCGCGAGACTGGAGTACGATTCCCGATGGTTTATTATGGTATCTATATTCCTTATAAGAATTAGAGACTGCATTTTATGTAAATTATTCGTATGTAGTGTTAGATTAATTATATCTTTATGTTTAGAGCACCTTTGCACATATTTCGTTAACTATTGTTCCAAGAATTTTCCTGCAAGAAATCACTGACTTATCGATAAGGCTGTCCTTGTGTATTGTTTAATCTGTATTTTTGTCCCTGTTTTCGGTGCATCATAAAGAGTTATTTTATTCTATTTCAAGTTGTGAAATACCCACGACACAAGCATATGTTTGTTTTGTCTAGTTATATTTATTTATTCATTTTATTTTAAACTAACAGTTCACAATACGATAAAGTGCTAAATAAAAACAATCAGTAACATACCTTTTCGCATAAAGTGGCTTTCGAGAAAAATTGAATTTTCTGTCTGACTATTCGATATCGATAGATGTCCATGATAGGATATTTAGGTGTTAGTAAGCTTTAATAGCTGCTTCTACTGAGATCGCGGTTATTTGTGATGGATGTTGAGTAAGATGAGGCTTATGATATTGTTTACTGAATGTTTCGTGTTCTAGCACCAGCAATGTAGCTACCAGGATTGTTGGGTACATGTTGATTGTATCAAAGACAAATAAAAGCTTTTCATTTTTAGTTCTTAATACTGAATCCTTACTTAATATTATAAATTCGACATAAACTCGGTTCATTTGTCTATGTGGTACGTTTTCACGAAACCACTGTAACGATTTTAAAGAAATTTGGTACAAAGATTGAATTCACTTTCAAGAACCATTACGTTAAAAATATGGTAATATATTTTTACGCAATAAGTATTATCAATTGGAAAAATATCTACCCTTTGAAAATCATCTGGGCTATTAAAATAATTCACGCAAACGAAGTCGCGGGCGGAAAGCTAGTAAATATCTCCGTATTTTTGGGGTAACATTGGATATATAATTATGTTCACGCCAAGTCTTATGCGAGGTAGACAGAGACTATAGAGTATTGAGTATCAAGGGTCACTTGAACTATACTTACCTACCTCCGCATTCATTACTCTTTTCATACAAACACACCGGTTTCGGAGAATCTTGACATTATCCTCGGATAATACACGATCAGTATAGTTTTTGAAATATCAACCTAGGTCTCTACAGGTACATACAGTCATCCTAATTCGCATTGTATGTCTGTTTTCTTATCTTCCATTCTTTCCATATGATCGAAGCATCGGAGTATGCCCTTTCTCAATCTTACTGGACCGATTTGAAAAATTCTTTTACCATTAGAAGCCAAAATTATCCCTGATGAAAAAGGCTGCTTTTTACCGCGGGAAAATGATCCATTATTACGGAAAAACGGGTAATGGGAGAAAAGGTTGTCAGAATAATCATTCCGTACTTATCTATTTCACATAACATCTAAATGGCTAAACCGATTTGGTTGAAATTTTATACGGATATTTCGATGGTTTCCTGTATGATTCAAAAATACAATTGGACCCGTTAGATGGCGCTGCTGTCATTATATCAACTACGAACAAACCGTGCGTGCGTGCGGGCAGCTAGTCCCTCATAAAAGACCCGGTACTGTCAAATGTTTTTAGATTGGGCCAAGCGGGATCTGCCTTCCATTCTCCGTTCACCGGGAGCTGGTCAACATTGTCAGGACCTTACATAGCCACATGATATAGCTGTATATCACTGGTACACTGGCACTCCAGATACATTGAATAGAATAAATCTGAATGTGAATTAGCTTCCATTAAACCAAGTCTGACGTTCAGATATTTGGTTTAGTATTTAAATGAGTGCCACAGTGTACGGAAATCAAAAATTTACTGTTTAGAATTTTGTACTCGTTGGGTATAGATCCCCTGTGAAGAATAAACCGCCTTTCTATCAGATTAAGAAATCAATTTTAAGGTATATGTGTGTTAAAATTGTTACACAAAATATTTAATTTTACCGAAATTTGTTATTAAATTGTTGTGTGTAATCACTGTAACAAATTATTTCGCTTCAGTCATTCTCAAGTTTGGCGCTTAGCAACACATTTAGTTATACATTTTTGTTTATATACTAGCTTTCCCGTCAAACTTCGTACCACCTGCACTTCACAAATTATATTTAAAACCAAAATAATAAGAACTTCACTTAAATTTAATTTGATTTCTGAACGACTTTTATATTAAATACCATCGTATAAATATTAACAAATATGGACATTAATATTTATAAGATACTAACGTCACTCAATTAGTTTGCCTTCCCGGAACACTTCAACTTTATCGTATTAAAGTTTAAATTGACCTTTAAGTAATATTACGAATCTTTCGTATGAAAATATAGAAAAGTATTGTTTTTAAGCCTTATCAGAAATTTTCTTAAATTTTTTTCTCCGTAAGAACCATCGTCGTATATTCAAGGAATATTGTAAAAAAAGAATTAGCGTAAAGGGTTCAGCCGTTTTTAAATTCATTTTTTAACAGATTAACACAATCCGCCATTTTTGATACTGAAATTATTACTCTGTGGCACCTGTGTAGAAGCAGGCTGCGGTCACCCATCTTCCTTACCGTCGACAGCAACATTCACTGCACGATTTATGTCCTTCGCACCTTCGCTATTCATCAGCATTATATCAGCGGGAGCGATTCCGTGTCTACACAAACTATAGCCTATAGTGATTAAAGATAAACCACACCAACTTTGTATGGGGTATTTGATGAAAGCGATCGTTTTGATACTTAGCTGCTGAATTGGACGTAGAATGTGATTTATAAAGATTAGGTCTTCAGGGGTATTCACGTATTACCCTGAGAGGAAAGAATAGAATAAAATCTCTATTTACTTTAGAAATACTTTCTAAAATTTATGATTAAGGAAGTAATTAGTATAAAAATTGTCCATCCCATTTTAAGTGCTTATAAGTAAGTACTGACGTCATCCACCTCTTTTTAATTACCTATAAAAAAGTGTAGACATTCTCCACCTCATTTTGACTATCTATAAGAAAGTGTAGATATTCTCCAACCCATTTTCACTACCTATAAGAAAATATAGTCATTATCCACCTCATTTTAACTACCTATAATCACAATTTGTATACATTCACTTAACGATTATTTAAATGGCCGAACGAACTTACCTAGTGAAGTTCAACCCTTTTTATTCTTTTTTTTATAGTATAAGACAGCGAACCGGCACACTGGTCTCCTGATGATAAGAGACAACCGTGGCCTATAGACACCATAGATGTTGTAGGTGCGCCGCTGCCCTGTGGTCGG
>DVZL01008881.1:0-10039 GCA_018236625.1 Lasaia peninsularis | reverse complement strand
TAAGTATTTCTATGTATTAGTATCGTTGTCTAACACCCATAACACAAGCATATAATTTGCTTACTTTGGGGTTAGATGAATTTGTGTAATTTGTCCAATAAATATTTATTTATTTATTTATTATCACGCTTACCTACTTGTATTTGATAAATGACAATACCTTTATGTCATAATAGTTATTCTAATGTGCTACATATCAGATGTCAGGTCGGATTTCGGAAATCATAAGCTTTGTGATCATCTTTCTCTTCTAACAATCAGAATTCATCTTTCATCCTTCCATTAATCAGACATTACATTTACTTAATAGATTTTATTAGTATTTTAATTTATAACACGGTACATATACTTCGACTAAATGATGGTGATATTTGGGATAGTTAAGTTTAGAAATAATTATTGATACTTTGTTAGCATTTTAAAAGACGTCTTACGGTATTAAATAGTAACCCCTCACACTAGGGGTAGAAATAGTATTTTATCAATCTTATATTGAGTATTAACCCCTTAAGTGAGTAATCCAACCAGCATACCCTCTATATCCGAAGATCACTCAAAACTTTACAATCTAGAACCCAAACCTTCTCCACCTAAGAAATTACACTCTAACGTAGGTAAGCAACGACTGGCTCTATCCTGAAAAGGGTTTTGATGTTCCAAAGAGGATCTATCTAGACCCCTAGATTCTTTTCTGCATAGATAATAAGTTTTCAGGCTGCCAAGATTTTTGGAGGCTTCATAAGATGCCATTTAATATATTATGAGGGTAGATCTTAACACACTAACGTTTTGCAGATCCTGGTGGTACGCTTGCTGTCAGAAGTGTCACTCAGACGACTCCGGCATTCCTTCGTGGGAACCCCCTCATTGGCAAAAAATATGTCCTTATCCCCTATGTCCGTCCTACAGGCATTTCGCACAAAATATTTCAGTATTATTAGTTGGTGAGTATTACATAATTAATTATCATTAATAACGGCTTGTCTTATCAAATTGTAAAGAGGATTTTCAATATAACTTGATGTGAAAACTTCAATAAAGCCTTACATTCTCAAGATTTTCGGAACTCAAATCATTTAGTAGACCGTGCTTTAATTAAAAATTGATGGAATGACAGTGGGTTTATAGCATAAAGCTAAAGCTATCAGGGGATTAAACTCTCAACAAAGACCTCAATATTAAACATACAAGACGTTTATCACGTTCTAATTGGTTTGGCTACTCTTATGAAATCCGCTAGTTCTGACATCTTTAGCTTCATAAAACTCGCGGTAAGGTTGGTCAGACTAGTCTAGTGAGTTAGAAATACTACGTAGTGGCCTAGCACTATCATGATTACATAATCTATGAAACTAAATAAAAAACCTAAAAATCTATAAAAAAAATATTTTTGTAACCGAGTACTCCGACAAATACCCAGTATCATAATCCTGTGCACGCCGCTGCCCGCTGCCAATGAGTTTTTCTAACTTATGTGCATTTTCTGAGTGTTCTTACGGTAAAGAAAAACGTCGTGAGGAAACCCGGGTTCATTGAATTCAACTTAATCTAGATTTGGGCCTAGTTTGCCTTCTGGGTTACACAGGTCAGATGGCAGACGCTTTACGTAAAAACTGGTATCCTAGTCAAATCCCATAGATTAGATAGTCGACCCTTATAACATCTGGTATAATACGGGTTAAGGCTAAGACGAAGAGAAGAAAGAGGGATAGGTCTTTGTTACAACATAACCTCAAAATTATTTTACTAATAAGGGATCAGCAAAAGTTGTAACCTTAAATGATAGATAATGCAATTTCCTCTATAGCTTATTGTGAAAAATAACTAAATGTTGCACTCACAGAGGTGTTATAAATAATTATCAGAAATAATAAATAAAACTAAAAAAATCCCTTATAAGTAATTATTTATAAAACAATCATGGTTCTTAACAACTACATAACCATATTATTAAATATTAATAAAGTTAACTACATAACCATATTTAAAAGTCTGACTTTGTTACATAAAAAAATTTAAGGAAATGTGTTTTGGGTTCAAAAATTAAATATAATTGAATCTACTAAAAATAGGTGCTATTTTTTTTATGACAAGAAATTTAATTTTGTATTAAAATATTTTAAGCATACTTAAGTCAATGTACTGCACGTCGTATTGATGTCTATCTTTGTTAAACTTTTCTCCAAAAATGTTTTCTAAAAAAGATCATTTACAGGTTTGATGGTGTGGGTACTAGTATGGCTTGTAATTGGAGATACGGCGGCCCCTGGTGGTCAACTGTTCATGCTGACCGTCCTTACCATTGCCGCATACTTTGGAGGGTGGCTCTTAGTCAAGCTTACCACGCTGCCTGCTCTTATAGGAATGCTTTTAGTAGGAATATTAATGAAAAACATCGGTTTTGTCGAATTTGATTCGGATTACCAAAAAGTTACATCATTTGTTAGGTAAGCTTATATTTGATAATCAGACAATACTTTGCGGAAATAATTATGAAACAAAAATAAACTATTATTAATTATTTACTATGTTGCAACCTTCCAAAAAATAGTATTTTAATGCGACTCGAATCTCGATTAAGGAAGACGGTGCTTATTAAATGGATAGTATTGTCACCACTAGATTATACATAGACAAACGTGTTCTATAATCGGTTTAACTATTTAGAAGTTCTGTGAAATAGATATGTACGCAAAGATAATTCTTACTACCCGCTCTCCCATTACCCGTTTTCCTGCGGTAAAAAGTAGCCTATGTTCATCAGGATAATGTCAGCTTCTAATGGTAAAAGAATGTTTCAAATCAGTCCAGTAGTTTAGGAGCCTATTCATTACAAACAAACAATCAAATCTTTCTTCTTTACAATAAGAATTTAAAATTATATAAAATAATAATGTTCCTCGAAACATTAAATAAATACTTTTGTTTCAGGAAAATAGCATTAACAATTATATTAACTCGAGCGGGCTTAGACTTAGATCCAATTGCGATGAAGAAAATTTTCTTGACTGTAATAAAATTAGCTCTGGTGCCGTGGACCTTTGAGTGTGTACTGTGTGCAGTGTTGAGCAACTTGCTGCTGGGACTACCGTGGGATTGGGGTAAGTAGATTATATTTAAGATGGCGGCGAAGGATATACTTTTCATGCAAACGTCATTCTTTTTTTTGTTAAGACGGCGAACAAGCCTACGGCGACTTTAATATGTATGTTGCAAAGGTGGAATCGTCCTATAGGCTGTTATCAGATAAGTCTATTGGCTACTATACCCTCTGAACCGGTACACGACAATCTCGGAGGCAGGAAAAGGTAAAGTGGTGGATCCCTACCTGTGCGCTCTACTGCCAGTGGTCTAAGATAGGCATAGGTAAGAATATTAATATAGTTATATAATCCTTCCTCGCCTCCTTTTGTGCGCTCAAACAATAATTAATATAAATATTAACAAAATTCTCTAGTTGCCGGCGTCTTAAATTTCATTCAAACATTAAAAGCATACATATTATCGGACTTCAAAAAAGTAGGAGGTTATACAATTTGACCCAAAATTCCTCTTTTGTATACGTATATTACGCGGTTTTTCCGTCATTTATGAACCGATCTTAAAAATAATTTTAATGTTGTGTTTAGTATACTTCCAATAGATTTGGATTTTTATGGCAATTGGTAAATTAAAAAAGGTACCTTCACACCTATTATCCCCGAAAAGGTAGGCAGAGGTGTGCTAGTATATCCACGACTCCTAAGTCCAGTAGATGTACTAGAACACCCACGGTTAGTCAAAGTACAAGTGCCCATAATGTGCACCGGGATTGGAATGTGCCCAAATCGGACAATTACAATAAACGCCCGTCTTTGCATATACACGCATTAAAAATAATATGTAAAATTTAAAGATAAATGAATATCGTCACGCCCATAATCTCGAAAGGGTATTCAAAGTACATATACACCCATAATTAGCCCACGATGTTACAAGTGGTAATTCCATCGCAATATCGGTCACAAATCCAACCTCAGGCAACGTTATGCTATTCAGAAAAACGTATAAGAACATAACCGGGAATTGAACCCAGGACCTCGTATGTTGAAGTCACACACAGACGAAAATAATACTGGATATTCCCTTACAGCGTTCTTATTAGGAGCAATAGTAGCGGCGGTGTCTCCTGCTGTAGTAGTGCCGTGCTTGTTCCGACTGCGGGAGAAAGGTTATGGAGTATCAAAGGGTATCCCGACTCTAGTGCTGGCCGTCTCCGGGATTGATGATGCAGCCAGTGTTGCCGTCTTCGGGATTGTCTTCTCGATCATGTTTTCTAATTCATCAATGACCATGAATATTATACAGGTAGGATTAATAGTATTACATAAATAGAAATAACTAGCGGCCCGATACGTGCTTCGCTACGTATAAAATAAAACATTTAAAAAAATTGGAACATCAAATTTATTTATTTAAGTAAAAAAAGTTTCAATTTGACAGCACAATCCCCATCTGAAAAGAGGTCCAATTTGACAGCAAAACCTCCATTTACAAAATGCGATCATTTATTGAATTTATTAGTTTCAATAAATGTGATAAATTAAGAACCGCTCTACCGATTTTATACAAACTTCACATTAACCATTTTTAAATAGTCCGAACAAAGCCTAAACGTTTGGTTTGGTTTAAGTGAGCCCGTTCTTGATTTATAAAATTACGACGAAAAATTGCTAATTGAAATATAACCGGCTACCAGTCAATGCATGTCGTGTAACCTTTTAGCTGAACTAATTTAGGCTTTGATGAACTTAATACAATTATGCAAAATAAATATTAATATGGATAAGTACATATTATTATGTAAAAGTATTTTATTATGATGAATAATACATACATAAAGAGGAAAAAAATTAAAAAAATACAATAATAATTTTTCGTTACCCTAGAAAATAAATCTTAGAAATTGTTTTCAGTTGGTAGTAGATACTTTAATTTACACAAAATTAATTTCTGAGCGCAAGCTTAAATTTTTTCTGAACGGATGCATAAATATTTGAGGAACTTCTTTGTAACTGCTTTCTTTGTAACCTTTCACCCTTTTTAATTGATTTAAAAAAAATACAAACAATGCATAATTCATGTCAATCATTACTTAAAGTATTTGACAGGATGGACAACAAATGTTTGACATGTACTAATCATTTATTGAAAATAATTCATTTTTCATAATTATTTATTGATCTAGTTTTCATTGTTTTTATCTGCTATTCGGGACGGATACGAATCCAACTAATCAAAAACCATTAAAATTGGTCAAGCAGATCTCGCTTTATAAGTGTTGTAAAAAACACGACTTTCTTTTATATAAATACTAGTGACCCGCCCCGGCTTCACACGGGTATACTATATGTGTTATATACATAAAAACTTTCCTCTTGAATCACCCTGTCTATTAAAAAACCGCATCAAAATCCGTTGCTTAGTTTAAAAGATTTAAGCATACATAGGGACAGACAAAAAAGTGACTTTGTTTTATAATATGTTGAAGACAACAGATGTACTAATTATAATATTATATCCCCACATGCAAAATCTCTTTATTTGAATAAACTTTCATTTTTTCAAACAAAAATTAAATAAATCAAAAATAAAATGATTATATTTACTTAATCATTTTAATTTTATTTGAATACGGATTTTGGCAAAGTAACACCTGATTATATTAATTATTTTAATTTCTTCCTAAGATAAAATGACGGTCACAGCTATTCTATAAATATAAAAGCACACACGTAATAAAATCTTATTTTAGATATTGATTCAGTTAATTGAGCGTATCGTGAAGACAGAACGGTTCCATTTAAGATTAAAATTATATAAAAAAATTTAATGACCTTTTTAAACCAATTACCCGCAAATAGTTAAGTATTTGCGTAAGTAGTTTAAGTTTTTTCTTTGCGATATAAAAGACGGCCAAACACTTTAAATTCGTTAAAGTTTACTTAAAAAAATGCCTTTAAGCCTATAATTCCTGACTTACCTAGCAGAGGTGTGCTAATATATCCATGACTCGTAAGTCCAGTAGATATAGGACACCCACGATTAGCCAAGGTACTAGGGCCCTGATGTGATAGGTGGCAAGGTTATCGCCACTTCGGGCACATTCCAATCTCGGGAAATGTAATACTTACACAGAAAAATCTGAAAAACATTTAAGAAAAGTTGCCCAACCTGGGAATTGACCCCGGAACTTTACGCGGCTAACGGTCTTAACAGGCGACAACCGTACCGTTACACCACAGAGGCGATACTACTTTTTTACTAGGTTTACTTAATTCCTAATATGTTTTGGGAACCTCGATGGCCTGGTGTCACTCGCTCTGCACTTCCACTTCCAGTAGTCTAGGTTCAGATCCCGCTATGTACCCATGAGTTTTTCTCAGTTAAATACGTTTTCTGAGTGCTCTTGGTGAAGGGCAATATCGTGAGGAAACCCCGGATTTGTACTCGAAATGGCGTGGGTGCATATGTACCTCTGCCTACGCTTTCAGGGACATAGGCGTTACTATATTTATATATTTTATTTTAAATAGTTTATCATATAATAACATAGTATTACTTTTATAGTTGTAGATGGTATTACCAGACCCAATAATACGCTTATTAAATTTATTCTGTAATCTATTAACTGACTAACACCCATATCCCGAGCATGTGCTCGGGATATGGGATATGGGTGTGGGTGGATAGTTATGTAACTATACTACGTTGATGTTAGATTTGTCTGTGTTATTTTTATAAAAATAAAACATGATGAATTTACGTAATAAAATATTCAGTTTTAGTGTCAAAACATACATTTTTTACTTTTAATTTTTTATTAAGCTTCTTCGTGAAATACAGGTTTTCGTTATTTATAAACGAAGATACAGAAATGTAGGTTTTAGTCACGCTTGACATATTGTTGGCAACACCTCACCTACCCCGAGTGACCTGACACTAATAGACCGGTCGATAAGCTAAGATTAACCTTGTCTTATATACCGTCGCGTTTATTAGAATTTTCCATTTTCTTGATCTTCTAATATTATGAACGTGAAAGTTTATAAGTATGGACGGATGCATGTATGGATGTATGTTACTCTTTCACGAAAAAACTATTCATTTGGATGTAACTTTACAATAAGATAGCTTATACATTAGAATAAAACATAGGTTACTTTTTAACCAAATACATCAAAAATATGGTAATTTTTTACGTAATAAGTATGATAGGTTGGAAAAAATTCGGCTCTTTAAAAGTTGTCTATCAAAATAATTCACGCGGGCGAAGTCGTTTGGAAAGCTAGTACCTATATAAATATTACGTAAATGACCATATTTAAGAGGCTATTTTAAGGACCTCAAGTATTGTACAAGGATATATAAATGAAAAAAAAAACACCTCCACTCCTATTACCCCCGAAGGGGTAGGAAGAGGTGTGATAGTACTAGTAGTAGTGAGTCGACTCGTAACTCGAATAGATATACTAGAACACCCACGATTAACCAAGGTACTAGTGCCCATGATGTGATAGGTTGCAAGCCTATCGCTACTTCGGGCATATTTCAATCCCGGGCAATGTAATGCTTTTTAAAAAGAAAAGTTGCCCGAACTGGGAATTGAACCCGGGACCTTAAGCGGCTAACGGCCTTAACAGGCGACAGCCGCACCGTTACACCACACACTAAATATATATTTTCAATTAATAAATATAGAAAATAATATAAATAAATAACATTTAAGTTAAATACTCCGATTATGCCAGTAACATATTCTCAATTTAATAATTTTCCTGTGTTTCCAGGGTCCCTTAAGTGTCATTGTTGGAATAGCGTTTGGAGTGCTTTGTGGATACTTGGTAAAATACATTCCTGAGAGGAACGACGCTTTCTTGGTGCCCCTCAGAGTGCTGCTTCTGCTCGCCGGTGGACTGATGTCTGTGTTGGGTTCGGAAGAAATCGGATGGGGCGGTGCAGGTAAAAATATTTATGCTGTTGAAAATTAACTAAAACGAAAATTGAAAAACTGACAGATAGACAGACGAAAACTTTTGGTGTATGTTTGTATCTTGTAAATATACATAATATGCATTTAGTAAATAGCAGTTATTTTGATATTACATACAGACACTCCAATTTAATTTATGTGTATAGATTAGTAAAGAATAATTAGTAAAGTATATATATCTCAGTAATTAGTTTAAACTGCGCAATATTTTCTCAGACTAAAATAATAAAATCCTTATTTATCGGTAATAACTTAATAAGCAGAGAAACATAAACGTACGTTCTTTGTTACTGAGTAATCGTAAATATTGTTTGGACTCGCCGGCAGTAAGCTGATTGTTTTCCACGCTAGGCTTCTTGGCTTTCACTCAAACAATACGGTGTTTAGGTACAAAAGGTAAATCTATATACTGTAACAAAACGCTAATGACACTATACGCAGTTTTATATATTACGATTTATAAAAAAAGGTTCCAAGTTCGAACCCGCTATGAACCAATGAGTTTTTTTTTAACTTTAGTACATTTTCTAAGTGCTCTTACGGTGAAGGTAAACATTGTGAGGAAACCCAGGATTTGTGCACGATATAGTGACGGACTTGCCTCCTGTCACACTGTGGGACCATACACTTAGTCTGGCCATAAATTCTGTAACAATTTAAAATAAAAAAATATAACATTTGAATTTGGAATCTGTCATTTTGATACGATTGTTCATTGTGATTTCTCATTTTGGCGCCAATAAATTATGCAATATTTTGCGATATTCAAATGGAGTGGGGTGATATAGAAAACCGAATCGCTGCGATCGCATTACACAAAGTAGGTACGGTGCCAAATGCAATGTTTAAAACTCTCCATACATTTGGTATTAGTCAAATGTTTGTGTACCGGGCTATTAATAGACTTCCTCTGTTTGTGGCGTATACGAAAAAGGTGGTCAAAGTAGTAGAAAAGAAAGTAGAAAGCAAAAAAATTTATCTCGGGAAATGAAGACAGCATCTAGAACTTAGGATTTGCAGCCTATAAGAGACGCACTAGTCGTTTCTAAACTGACCAATTTAAAACGAATAGGGTGGTAAAATTGAGACAACTACTGAAGCAAAGGAAGGTCACAGAAAAATTTTGTTTACGGATGAGAAAATTTTTACAACTGAGCAACACTTTAACAAACAAAATAACCGTATTTTTGCTCAAAGTTCTAAAGAAGCTTCCCAATTAGTCGACAGAGTACAACGTGGGCATTATCCGATTTCAGTGATGCAATCGTAGCGGTTCTCTATATACATCCCACTCCATTTCAACATCGCAAAATATTGTACAATATATTGGCGCCGAAATGAGAAAACACAATGAACAATTATAATATAAAAATGACAGATTCCAAATTCAAATGTAATATTTTTTATTTTTAATTGCTACAGTATTTATGGCCAGACTAAATATTTGCATTTAGTAAAAAGAGGTTAGGTATTTTAATATTAAATATGGACACTCCAATCTTATTAATTTTTATAATTAACACTTAGTAGGTACCAATTTTGAAAATAGATGCCGATGTGCATTTTTAGGTTGCGTCTCAATGGACTCGGCCTTAATATACTCCTGTTTTATTTATTTGAATAGATTATACATTATATTATAACCAATAACCTCCAGGAGGCGGCCACCCTCCTGGGGAAATGGTTTAGGAAGTGGCGTATAGAAGTAAATCCCGATAAGAGCACAACGGTGCTATTCAGTCGCGGTACTCCGGATAGTCCCCGCAGAAGACCCAGCATAGTCACCTTGTTCGGAAGAACTATCCCATGGGAACGGGAAGCTAAGTACCTAGGGATAGTTCTTAATAAAACAATGTCATTTAAACCTCATATAGATCGCGTTACAAAAAAGGCTAAGTTCATACTTAGCCGACTTTATTATCTCATAAATAAAAACAGTAAAATGTCCCTTAGAAATAAGGTGACACTTTACAAAACATGTATCCGTCCAGTACTAGCGTACTCGAG
>DVZL01008880.1:0-10040 GCA_018236625.1 Lasaia peninsularis | reverse complement strand
AAACATAACGCTGCCCGAGATTGTGCTCTAAATGGCAATGAACTTATGTGCTTAAGTATGTACGTCACGCCCATATCCCTGAAGGGGATATGGGCGTGACGTACATATTATTTCTTTATTTATTTCTTTATTTATCTCTTTATTTATTTTTTTAGTCGTTTAATTTTGTAGAAAAACATTTTAACAAAAAGACCATATCCAGTTAAGACTTTCAGGTTAGGTGGTTATTGTGAAAAATAATCATATGTGGCGACCGCCATTTTGATTTACAGTAACGTCAACGTCAAATTGTGTTCCGAAATGGATTACCTTCTTTCATTTTATATGTATGGTATGGGCGTCTACGGAATGCACCAATTTCCACCATTTTTACCATATCTGCGATATTTAATGTAGGTACCTACCTACATTATAAATTATCCAAACAAGTGTGTTAAATATTAGCTCGACGAGGCACTGAAAAATGTGTAGTATTAAAAAGAAATTAATGAGAAAATACGTGTCTGTATAACTACTGCTAATTACCTGACATTGCTTGCAATAATCGCGCCACTGCAGCGTTCAGTTGCGCCAATTTTTGAGACAGATGGCGTTGCTTTTCAGAAACGTCAATCAAGTCTGGCTACAAATATTAAAATGAAACTGTATAAGCACACAGATATCCGGAAATAAATAACGATTAATTAATATGAATTATAAAATAATTACATGTGATTGTAAATAAAAAGTGCATAATTAGAAATTAGGCAAATATTTTATACATAATATGTCAAATGTTATGTCATTATTATTTTTGAACAAACGGATAACTAAGCTTCAGGAAAGCCAACTAAGATGGCAGTCATGATTTATCTCAAATGACAGACTGAGTGGGTGACAAATATCAAAGGTCCATAACACTTTAATGAGCAGCGATTAAAGTAGGAAAGTCGATTCTAGATTTTCTAGGTTAAGCGAAAACTAAACCTGGATTAAAGCTAGTATGATAATTATCTAATATATACACACTTTATTACACATTAAAATGTATACAGGAACACAATAGCATTCCATTATAAATTTTAGTGAAGCCCTAATCGGTTATCAACTCCAAATGGATTTTATTGACAAACTTAAAAAAAATATTTAAGAAAACATAGAGACTAATAAGAACCTTCCTTTTTTTGAAGTCAACAATAATTTCTAATAAACCTACCTTCGCATTGACATCGCCAAGGTATTTAGATTCTTCCTCCAATGTTCGTTTGGCTGCAGAACGGGTAGCAATAAACTTGAGACGCGGTCTCTCAGTGGCCATTGAGTCGTCGTTTTCTGAAGTATCCGCTGTAATGAAATAAAAATATAGTTTTGGCTATAAACGACGAATCTGTGATTTTTTTTTGGTTCTTATGAAGTTCCTAGTGTGAAACAAAGTCGGGGTTTTGTAATTATTTAACCTTTTTTTCAATCACATTATTACCAACAAAATTTTTAATTTTGCTTTCAATCTAAACTTTTTTAAGAGTTTAGGTAGATGCATAATACATAAAATATATTACTCCAGCACTTCCTGGCGATTCACCACCGTAGAATATGTTTGAGAAATTTCACAGATCAAACACTGAATCGGATTTGATGACCACCTAGTGAGTCATTGTCGTAATGCTTATTTTTAAATACTTACTAACCAACCACAAACACATTATTGTTGAAAACAATATGTAAATGGGATTAGAACCTTCAAGAAACAGACCTCGAGCTGTTTTGTTACAGCAATTATTGTACAAATCAACAAGCGTATTGGTGTAACATTTCGTAGAGACTTTGCACGAGCGCGAACGAGTTGCGGGGGAAAACGAAAAACGTTCCATTGCAATGCTTTGGAAAATGAGCTTTTATATGGTACAATAAGTATTCAAAAGGACGTTACTCTTAGAAAATGCTCTAGTTTATAGTCACATTAAAACTTGTATATAAATTCTTACCATTTATACCGGAATATGTTTCTTTCAGATCATCAAGAGCTTTGGCAAGGTCCAAGGTTCGTTCCTGAAGTTGCGTTCCAAAGATATGATGACCAGGCTTCTCTACCAATGACTTCCACGCGAGCGCTAGCTTCTTAGATGACGATGTTACGTTCTCTATGGCCGCTGTTAGGGCGCTTTGACAATGTGGCTCGTAGATTGACGGTGCTGTTAACTAAAAAATAGCAAAAAATGTAAGAATTAGACGTAACCTTTGTCTGTTTTAATGAAAGTGACTGAGGGTTTGAGAGCTGATATAAATTAATACAACAAAAAAGTTTTGCCGACCCTTAACAACGGCAGAAGGTTGAGAGAATGATAATAATTAGGCTAAGCTCTCTTCTTTCTTTGTCTAATCCTTATCCCGTATTATATCTAATGATATCGAGGTCGGCTACATAATCTAGAGGATTTGACTAAGGCACCAGTTTTTTACGCAAAGCGAATTACATAAGAAACTTAAAAGACACCAGAATCAATTTAATAAACGTCCAATTGCGTCAAAACAGACTTATATTTCGTCACACAAATGTCTGCCCTTGTCGAGAATAGAAATGATATTGTCAGGCAATTATTCCTCGAGCAACGTGACGGCCTTAACTAGAATATGTGGGTAAAATTATAAATAACAATTCTAATAAAAATAATATCTTACTTACCCGAGCACACGCTAAGAGTCCATGAACAGCATCAGCACATTCAACTCCTGCAGCATCCAAAGCATCTGCTTGAGGATCGTCCGGCGCCAAGTTAGTCAGCTCGTTCGATTTGATGAGGAGATTAGACGCCGCGTCACCAGCTATCTTGGCTTGTTGCATGATCTGGAACGTATAAATACTTATGTATAACTTACGTAGCCAATAACAGATGAGTGTATTAGGTAACATTGGCTTTTTTATGGAATAAAGAAGCGAACAAGCACACAGCTCTCCTGATGATAAGAGACAACCGTGGCCTATTGACACCATAGATGTTGTAGGTGCGTCGCTATCCTGTAGCCGGGGTGTTAGGCCTGGTGTGCAAGTCTACCGGCTATGCTACTCTCCGAACTGGAACACGACATTGTCATGGCGGTAGGAATAGGTAAGGCGTTGGATCCCTACCCGGGTGAGTTGCTGCACAGCACTCTACCACCAGTTGTCTTGTTGGCAACGACCTTGAAAACCTATGCTCGCTTCTTACAAGCTACCTGGTAGAAAAACAGATGATCTATTCTACAAAAGCCTAGATGATTATTTGGTAGTATATTTCGTACCATCATAACATACTACATACCACCATAACATAGCTGGATTATATACAACATTAGAAAATAGGACTACTGATAGAGCTATAAAACTATTTTTCTATCCAAGCTTCCCGTCTATGGAATGACCTACCTTCTTATTTCAAAAAAAATATTCAAAGTTTTCTTTCAAAAGACGTATCCGGCAACTATTTTTCATGGGGCTAACATACATATATAAACACTCATTTTATTTTATATTTTTCTTATTATATCATCATCATCATCATCATTTCAGCCATAGGACGTCCACTGCTGAACATAGGACGAACGGGAATACAAATTTTGTATTTTATTGAATTCCCGTTCGTCCTACTGGTGGGGCTAAGCTTGGTGGGACGAACGGGAACAAACCCAAAGGTTGAGTAGTAACTTGCCTTTTATATAACATATTTGTATATATGATGTATAAAAAAGATTAAATAAATAAATAAACACCACGCTGACATCTGACACTAGATGGCGCTAAACCATCCACCAAGGTTTATTACAATCATAAAAGTAAAGGTCGGTCACTCACTTAACAATTATAAAATAAATAAATTTGTTGTAACTAAGATTATTGGAGCTCGTTATTTCTAATAACAAAATAACATTATTACCTGATTTTCGACGTCTGCGGAAGCTGTACCTAGCATACTGGGCTTCCGTCCTCCAAACTTGTAAATTAACTTTTTGGATAATGCGGCGAACTCGTTTCCTTGGTCATGTATTTCCTATAAACATGTTAATTTTGCATTTAACATTTTTACTTTAAGCCTACGTTTTAGAATGTAGTAAATATCCAGCATTTAAAATCCCAAGTGAGCATATTTACTAATATTCAGTCAGATCTCAAAGTTAATTTCAAGAAACTAATTAGTTAATTCAATTTCAAGAGTTAATAAAGAACCACCACCACTACCTCCTTGCAGTTACAACAAGAAAAAGACCCGCATTTCCCGAAAAGTCCTTCGTAGTCTTGATGTGAATAAAGCTAGCGGTCCTGATGGTATTCCAGCAGTGGTGTTTAAGAAACTGTGCGCCAGTTGTCTCTAATTCTGACACGTCTGTTTAAGCTTTCTCTCAAATATGGAAAATTTGCTAGATCATGGAAGCTTGCCAATGTACAACCAATTCCTAAGAAAGGAAGTCGGGCCAACCCCAACAACTATAGACCGTCAATCGCCGTGTATTTAATAGGCAATTAATGGCGTACTTGGAGTGTAATGAGTCAAGTTTTAAGCAATACTTATTTTTTTATCTCGTTTAACTCTTTCTGCTCTTCTATTTTTTGCATCAGAATACTTACTTTATTATCCTCAGATCCGGTTAGCAAGACGATCGCTCTAGCTCGGTCTAGAAGCTTCTTGATGTCGTCTACCAGACCTCTTCTGCTTAACTGATCTTTTACCGAATTCAGGGCTTTCAAATCTGAAATTTGAATAATTGTAACTTTTAAATGATTTTTTCCTGTATGCTATTGTTTGCGTCACTGACCGCAATTTCAAATATTTTACACTACACTACACTTCAAATAAATATGAAATGGGGTATAATTAAAGTTATAGGCGAGTTCTAATCTATGTAATCCACACTCCACATACGGCAATGCCTATTGAAGAATTCTACTCGCTCCCACTGACTCAACATATAGGACATTTTTTTCCATCTGCTTTTCTTTTTTCCATTGGTCGTTGTTTTGACATGACCCAAATATATTAACTTCTGTCAGTCCTTAGTTTTCACCCGAAGGGTAAAATAGGGTTCCGCTATTACTAAGACTCCGTTGTACGTCTGACATCAAGCTACATCTCGTTAACCATGATAACTAGACGGTTGAGATATTCACTATTGCTGTTATAATAAATACTATAACAGATTAAGCTATATACATAAATACAATCCAATACAACTAATGTGATTTTTTTGCGGTTTTTATTGATAATGATACGGAATCCTTTTTGTGGAAGTCCAACACCCACTTGGATGGTTTTTATTTTATGTAGGTCTTGGAGTTCCAAAACTAACATTTCGGTTTGGTTTTTCACGGTACCTATTTTATATAACCACAAAAAAAAACAGAGAATAATAATCACAGTAAAAAATCATTTTTTTTTGTTTTCACACCAAATTATAATGAAATTAAATTAAATTAAACTTACCTTGTATTAGGTCTGGTACCAACTCTTGTATGGACTGCATCGAATTTACAGCAGTTTCATAGTTTACATTTTGAGGATCTGTAAATTGAGATAATTTATAAAGAGCTCTTGCAGCTTCCACCACGTTTAAAACTTACTCACCCATCCTGTGGCCAGAATAAAATAAAACTAGGCCTATTTATACCAACCACTGGAAGACCTAGTAAATCTAGATTTTTTTCAAAGAAGTCATTGCATTAACTACATGATGAAACTAAGCGAAACATCTTCAACATCTTTTATAATTATATTACTAACTGTTTCCCAATTCTGGTGATTGTCTATCTAAATTTATCTCATCTATATTATTATATCCTAAGTTGATTTTAATGAGTCTTTGTCGTCAGAAATTAGGATAAATATTTTCTTCAACTGTCTTACCATTCTTACATACATACATACATATATTCAGGCGTAGTCCCTTGCAAGTTAGGTAGAGAGTATCGAGTACTAAGCGTCATAACTCCTACATACTTGCCTAGTTTCCTCCACAGTCATTACGTAGACATGTCTACATTTTTGACATGAAGCGAATAAAAGTTGGATATACAATAAAAGTTTTTCCCGTGTTGTTCCGGGTCCTCTGTGTGGAATAGACCGTCTGCTTCGTACCAGGCGGCTCATAACTGGGTCATTTCCAACAAGACCACTGGTGTTAGAGTGCTGTGCAGCAACTCGCCCGGGCGATCCACCACCCTACCTATTCCTGCCACCATGACGACATTGTCGTGTTCCGGTTTATTAGCGTAGGATTGCCGGCTGACTTGAATATCAGGTCTAACACCCCGTTCACAGGATAATGATACACCTACAATATCTATGTTATAGGCCGTGGTTGTCTCTTACCATCAGCAGACCTATGTGCTTGTTCGCTGTCTTATCCTATTAAAAAAATAAAGGTGGAAGGTTGGCAATTACCAGCGTGTGCAGTGAGCAACAGTGCGACTGCAGCGTTGAGTTTACCCATTTTGTCCAAGGCATCTAACTCCAGACGTGATACTTCCTCGCCTTTTAGCAAAGGTCCATCGTATTCCTTAAATAAAATTTACCGTTTCATAGATTTATATAATAATCCATTTCTAGTTATAGGTAGTTATATAGCACTTGTCAAGCAATGATGTCAAGATGATAAAATGCTTGGGATTGATTGCTCCTCTTTCAATCTCTCTTATTCTTGTATAATGTGATATGGATTTAGAAATGGGGGCGTTCAAGTATTACGTAACGCAATTTTTGAAGATTTTTGAACCTCCCTCACGCACATGTAACGTGCTGTAACTTTGTTATATAACATAAATAATAAACAAACGTTATCTTCTTTGCAACTGAACCTCGACTTGGTATTGCGGTCTGATTTTTATCTTTTTTTTCATCATCTTAGCTTCATCCCATATTATATCTAATATATCGGCTACCTAAAATATGAAATATGAGAAATGTGCCAGATTTTAAGCAGAGCAATTGCCATCTGACCTCTGCAACCCTTCTGAGAAACTAGAGCGAGTTCCAGATTAGGTCGCATCAATATACATGAATCAGGGTTCTCTTAGGATGTTTTCTCTCATCATAAGAACACTCAGAAAATGTATGTACATAATGTAGAAAACTGATTGGTACATGACTGGGTTCGAAACTGGACTACTGAAATGAAATTTCAAAGAGCGTATCACCGTAGTTGCGATCTGATTATAGGGGTAAAAAATCAGCTTCCTTATGCAATATGTTAGAAAACCCACCTCGTCCAATTCAAGTTGGGCTTGTTCGACGGCTTTGCATGCGTTATCTGTGGCCGCAAGGAAGGAGCCACGACGCAAAGTTTTTTCCATTTTCTCATCAGCGATGAAACTCCTTCTAGAACCCTAAATTTATTCAACATAATTATTGTTAAATGCGGTTTTTTAAGGCCCAAAGGAGAGAAATAGTACCATATTACCTAAGACTTTTTCTGTCTCTAGTCTGCGATTTTTACAGATGATGTATTTCTGTCATCAACTATTTTAATATTAAGTACGAATATATTAATATCGCCTCTGTGGTGTAACGGTACAGGTGTCGCCTGTTAAGACCGTTTACCCCGTAGCGTCCCGGGTTCAATTCCCAGATCGGGCAAATTTTCTTAAATGTTTTTCAGATTTTTCTGAGTAAGCATTACATTGCCCGGGATTGTAATGTGCCCGAAGTGGCAATAGGCTTGCCACCTATCACATCAGGGCCCTAGCACCTTGGCTAATCGTGGGTGTATTGTAGTATATCCACAGGATATGCGAGTCGTGGATATACTAGCACTCCCCTGCCTACCCCTTCGGGGATAATAGTCGTGAAGGTACTTTTTAAGTATGAATATGAATAGTTTTGATTTATTTAAATTTAAATATTTATATTCTGCTTTTTTGTTTATTAATGACCACTTCATAGAACAAAGGCATCCTCTATTACAGAAGTAATCGTAATAAACTGAAAATAAAAATGCAACAAGTTACCTGCAACAGTAAACTTCGACGTTTAGTTCTCGGATCTAGACCGAAGAACATTCTGGTAGAGGTATCCGCGATCTTTTCCGCTGCGTCTTGTACCCTCCGAAGGTTGTCCGGATCGTTCTGATAAGGATGGTTGGTTAAAATAACGTCAATATCCTAACAAATGTAAGACGCATAAGATTTTTTTCACATAGACCACTTTAAAAATTTACTGGTTTTGCTGCTACATTTCTAGCATATTTCCGAAACTCGTCCAAAATGTAAAGATCTAACGATGGGAATTGGCGTCGCGTGATTTTCGCCAGTGTAGACCCCGTTGAGTCCCTCGTGGACCAAGACTACTTTGGAACTCACCGGTATAAATCAACATTAAGGATCATAAAATAAGAATCGAGTGAAGTCGCTATCCGACATTAACGCAAGAGGTTCCCGGTTCGATTCCCGGATAGGGCAACTTTTCTTATTAAGTTTTTCGGTCTAATTGTGGTTGCATATATGCCTCTTGCTACTCCTTCGAGGATATGGGCGTGACGATTCAACATATATAATATTATAGGACAATAATTTTACGACTAATGATCGATGTTTCCACAGACTATATTATGTTTGTGAAAAAGTAGAGGTTATACTGCTTTGACAACATAGTATTGATTATATAATATATTTCTTTTGGTGACCTTAAAATTAATTCTAACTAAGCTTAAAATATGCTTCGTTAAAGCGCAACAGAATTACCACCGCTCTCACGTCACTGTCTTTATAATAGCAGTAACGATGCATAACATGAATGTATGGTTAAGCGATATACTTACCAAATCACTCCTCTTGGCAGTCGTGGCCAAGGTATTAAGATATCGGCATAACTCATCCAAGTCGTCCAGCAGCTTCCTGGACTCTTTTTCATCAAGTTTCGATGCTGTCTCCTTTACTCCTATAATCATAATAATCTTATTATGAGTCAATTATAACTAATAATGGAACCTCGGTGGCCTAATGATTCATGCTTCAGACTTATTTTCTGGTAGTCCAGTTTCGAACCCCGTAATATATTTTCTGAGCGCTCGTACGGAAAGGAACCGATTTAAAAAGAATGAAGTTTTCCATTAATCTGTTTCTTTTTTGGATGATTATCCTTGTGTAAGATAAATCTTACTAGTAAAGTGCGAGACGGACTCGCGCTCGAAGAGTTCCGTACAATCAACAAAATAATCATGTTATAATAACATGGGAGCACCGTTTACATATTTATTTTATTCTGATATTAGTATTATAGCGGCAACAGAAATTCACCATCTGTAAAAATTTCAACTGTCTAGCTATCACGGTTCACGAGATACAGCCTAGTGACAGATAGAAAGACAGAAAGACGGACAACGAAATTTTAGTATTAGGGTTGCGTTAGTACGGAACCATAAAATTATAAGACAATATAATGACATCAATATCTGATGGAACTCTAAGATTATTTAAAAAAAATAAAGAAATCACTATTAAATTGTTTAATAATTTTAAACATAATAATATCATTATCATTATTATGTTGTCTTATAATTTTAGGATTCCGTCAGTTTTGTTTGCAGTATCACTATGTTGAAATTACCTCTGATGACTTCAGGTAGTGCACCTTCCATTTCTTCAACTATAGTATAAAGTTGTTTCAGGTTTTCTTTAGTGGGATCTGAAAAAAAATAATTTAAAAAATAAATATCGTCTCGCCGGATTTAATTCAATTCGAATCAATTCATATCATCCAATACGAATGCGAATTGCGACCTAATCCATATTGAGTCAAGTTTCCCTGCTGGGTTGTCAAGGTTAGATGGCAGTAGCTTAGTATCAAAACTTATGCCCTTGCCAAATCCTCTGGATTAGGTAGCTGACTACAATATCATTTATACTATCCGTCACGAAAAGGTATAAATTATGTTAACAAACGTTCAGAAGTTCCCAACATTTGGGTCAAAGGAAAAAAGTATTTATTTTTTAAATATTTTATTAATGAATAGTAAAGGAATTGCTGCAAGCATCCGTAGAAAATACGAATAGAAATAGAAATAACAATTATATTATTATTATTCATCCATTCCATTAT
>DVZL01008879.1:0-10041 GCA_018236625.1 Lasaia peninsularis | reverse complement strand
TCTCTTACCATCAGGAGACCCGTGTGCCTGTTTGCTGTCTTATCCCATAAAAAATGCCGTAAGAATTGTCAAAATCGGACACCAACGACGCTCGACCAATATATTTAATATTTTAATATTCAAAACTACATATGGCTTATACGTACGTGTGCACAATCGCCTGCAAAAGTTTAACTTTTTTGCGTGTTAACCTGTATTTTAAAATAATATTTAATGTGTCACGACAACTATTCGCTTATATTTGAATATATCTATACAAATATATTAAAGTGTCTGTATGTAATATTAAACTAACCTATTTTTACTAAGTGCATATTATGTATTTACAAGGTACATACACTAAAACAAAAGTTTTTATAATTTTCGTCTGTCTGTCTATTTGTACCCGGTAAACTCTAAACTGCTGGACCGATTTTGATGGGAATTTTACTGGCAGACGGCTAATATAATAAATAACGGCTTAGGTTATTTTTTTTTAGAATGTTATTTTAGAAATATTTTAAATAAAAGACGCGAACGTCGTCGCGGGTTAAGCTAGTGATAAATATTAATAAATATAAATTTAGAAGATGCGCTTTATGAAGCGCATCGTAAGTTGAAATCAGAAAAAATATAAACAAAAATTTAAGGTAAAATTTTACATAACGCTATTTAATAAAAAAATTATATTGGGTTAATTAACTTTTATTGTATATGATTTTATGTATAAAAAATTAAAATATATTTTTTAAATAAAACAATTTCAAATATCAAAAAAAGAACAAAACATAATGACACATTAAGAAATTCTGAAATGAAACATATTATACCTTTTAAATACATGGATTTATTCGCTAAAATGGCGTTTGACTCTGTTGCGAAGGCCCGCTCCCTCAGGGACCAGCAGCGGCCTGCCTCGTCTGATATTAGGTTA
The DNA here is from genome assembly GCA_018236625.1 of Lasaia peninsularis. NCBI lineage: Eukaryota > Metazoa > Arthropoda > Insecta > Lepidoptera > Riodinidae > Lasaia > Lasaia peninsularis. The sequence goes on along the minus strand of DVZL01008879.1, from coordinate 9,128 downwards.
AACATGTCCAATGTAATACGTATTTTATTACTTTGAGATATGGGTTTTATAATATTGAATGCCAGGTGCTATTAAAATAATATAAAAACAGAAGCTACTGCAAAAACTGGTAGATTCACAAAGCTTTATTAAAAAAGCACTGAATCTCTGTATACCCTAAAAATTAAGAATCTTCAAAATCGATTTGCATGAAGTGGTCCCGTGAACGCACAAAAAAATAAAGACGAAATGGAAACCTCCTCATTTTTCAAGTTGGTTAAAAATTATTTAGGTGCCATTCATTTCTTTTCACGTATCCAAGCGATAAAAATGGAATACTATTCCTAAGACTTTGTTGTTGTTTGTTCGTTTGTTTGTTTGTCTTTCACCAGGCTGTAACTCGAAAACCATAATAGTTAGAGAGTTGTAATTTTCACAAATGCTGTATTTCTGTTACCGCTATAACAACTATACAAAAAACAGAATAAAATTAATATATAAAATGCGTTCTCATATAACAAACGTGATTTTTTGCTTTTTAAAGACACGGAAGAGAACGGAATCTTTCGATTTTATCCTACTATTTAATATTATAGACGCGAAAATTTACATGTATAGATGGATGGTTAAAAGTACTAAATGGATTTTAATGCAATTTTACAATAATATAGATTATACATCAAAATGACACAGGATATTTTTTAACAGTCTACATTAAAAATAATGAATGTTTTTACGTAGGTAATAAGTATTATAATTAGGAACACAATTCTGCGCTTTGATAATTCACGCGGGTGGGCTTGTTTTAAACATCGAATCTCGTGGCACTCCTCTACCACTCGATCGGAAACATTGTTACTAACGCGGCGTTCAAAAGTTTATCTAAAAAGTTTTTTAAATCTCAATTCGTGTACGAGTTCTGTTAGTCGATGTCAAAAACCTACGCGGAGACAATAAAGTCAAGGCGGTACGCTCCCTGCTAAAAAATGTGCATTATTTATAGTATCTTATGAAATGGCGACCTTGTGTTTATAATTTGAAAACATGGAACAGATGGTCGGTATCTGCAAGTTTGTTTATAATACGCGTATTATAATATTGGTACATGCATCAATAACATTCCAATGAAAAATTCACAGTAACATTTGCCGGGTGCAATAGTCAAAACAACTGGGCATAATAAATAAATCGGCCAAGTGCGATTCGGAATCACGCACGAAGGATTCGGTACTATTTCTTATCTATGAAAATAGCCAAAAAATCACGTTTGTCGTATGGGAGCATCCTTTATACATTTTATTATGTTTTGTAGTATTTTTTTTTCATAGCGGTAACAGAAATATTATATCATCTGTGAAAATTTCAACTGTTTCAGCTTAGTGACAGACAGACAGACGACTGTTTTAGTTTTTACACTTTGGATATGAAACCCTAAAAAACAGCAATAGTTGTTTAATTAATTTGTATACATGGAACTGTTTGGATTTTAAATACACACTTTTGAACATAAATCAAGATCAACTACAAAGAAAATCAGGATCTGTGATCAATTTGTGTTGAACAAGAATCTATAGTAAATACTCATTTTAGCTATTGTTAGATAATAATTCAGAATTAATTCGTTATAACAGTAATTATTGTATAGATTAGTAACTCACACACTGAACCCACTTCATCAGAGCCGTATTCTCACGCCATCAGTGTTCAGTATAGTTTCGCCTCTAGTGGAGATTATCCCGTCTATTGTTAACCATATATATTGTTAATCATACTAAGAAATATCCCATAGGTAAAAAGACACGTCGTTTAAAAACAAGATTTCGCTCATAAAAAAGGTTAATAATTTGACCGCCTCGTTGGTCGAGGGGTTAGTCTACACGACTAATGACTCAGACTAACCGCGAGGCTTGGGTTCGATTTTCGACGGGGGCAGGCATTTGTGTGATGAACATACCCGTCTGTATTTCCGGGTATAAATGTATTATTATGTCTATTTAAATATGTATTAATATTGTCATTCTATGTATTAATGTCGTTGTCAAGCAAAGGCGTATAATTTGCTTACTTTGGGGTTAGATCAATTTGTGTAATTTGTTCAAAGATATTAATTTATTTATGTATCGTGATTTTTGAAAAGAATTGAATTACATAATTGAAAAGCCCAATTTTTAAATTGTTTAAAATTAACGTCACAGTTAGTAGTTCAAACACTCTTGTGGTGTTCGATTGTTTTTTGATAGAAGTAAAAATACTTCATTCGTGTTTCATATCTGTACAAAATAAAACATATTCAGGTTTCTTAAATTATACATTCAAACGCAGCAAAATTGCAAAAAAACTGATTTCAATTTCATTATTATAACAACGTAATTATTAAATTGAAGCCAGTTTCTTCTATTTAAGTTTTTTTGTTCTTGTCGATATTTAAAAAAAACAAACATTGTGTTTAGCATATAACCATTGTAATAGGTAATGTAATCTCCCTGCGTAAACTAAACTAAATGTTTAAACCGCCGTATCTGTCTAAATACGGGTTTTATGAATCATTTTCTCCATATTTAGTTGCGGTCCTAATCAAGATATTAGAAATAGAATATGAAGACTTTTACAGAAAGAAAGTTTCCTTGTTTTGGTAATTGAATGTCACAAAAATCCTAAAACTATAAATATTTAAAAATTTGTACAGTTATACTTTAAAGATTGATTTATAGCCTCTCTAACCATATTTATTTTATTTATGATCACCAAAGTATTAAAAAAAGAAAGTATTAACTGATTAATCTATGATAAATAATAAAATACCAAACTTAGTGATTCTCAACGATATTGTGGTTTCCATAATGGCTTTAAAATTGTATAAAACCTTAGCAAAATGTTTTAATCAATGGATAAAATGAGAACTTTAGTGTAATAGTTGTGTGGCAGCGTTCCAAACATGGTGGTGATGGTCAATTGACCATAGACAACTCCGACGCCAGTTCATTCATGCATTTAGAATAATAATAAGTATTTTTATATGAAACTAGCTTTGCCCGGGACTTCGCTCGCATTAAATTCGGGGTAACACGGTTCCTTTCCTGATTTAGAACACAGAAGAGAACTCGGAACATAATATTATTATTTTCACACGCTGCTGTAGACGATATTATACGGTTTTCCATTTGGGGACTACTTATAATTATTTGTATTTCTCTTTTAATAATATAATTTTATTAATTCAATCAGCATACTAGATCTCATTCATAATAACTATGCTATATTAGGTATAATAATTATATTAGCTTTTATGTCGTGACCAAGAGAATTGGAGATTTTTTATTTACTAGTCGACCCGGAAAACTTTCCTCTGTCAATTATAATATGTAATATTATAGCTTTAGACCTATTTAACCTGTGGGCATAGGAAAAAATATATAGGCCATCTAGTGCAAATTGCATTTAAATTTGTCCAGCAGTCAGGTTTTCACTATGTCCCAAAACTACCAACTAGGTGGATTAGATTGGATCAGCAATCCAATCCAAGAAGCCTAAAGATCAACTTCATGTAAATATCTGACTTGTGCTCTAGTTTCAATGATATTAGCCCTATCGCACACATCATACGTTTGCGGTCGTCCTAGTCAGATAGGCTCACTTTGGCTAAGTCTAATAAATTGAAAAATCTAATATTTTTCAATTCACGACGAGAAAAGAAGTGTGTCATAAATGTAACGTGTCTGGATGCCTGATGTATGTGTGTGTTTGTGGCTTTTTTATTGTACGCCAGCATGATGGAGATGCTTTTAGTCACCTGCAAAAAATACCAGTGTTACTCTGACGTTGGAGCTTAGAGTTAGGAGACATATCTCTTGAATTATTGCAATTAAATCCATAAGAATGACTACTAGGTAATCGAGGCCTTAAAATTTTAAATGCTTGCCTGGTTACTTTTGACTAAAACAATAAAAAACGCGTCACTCCAAACGTCACTCTAAACGTCACTCCAAATGTCACTTAAATCATAAAATATGAACCGGTCGATGATGTATCGTGTGTGCGGGGACCCCCACTGCCGCAGTGCATTTCATCGCATTGCGCAATTTATATAAAAGGTTTGAACTATGTTCATCTCCCGAGTTTTTACTTGCATTATAAGTAAGAACAATATATATACAAGGCGAATGTGGATGGCTGTAGGTACCCGGGGAGTCCTAGGTTGACTTTCCACGACCATATTGCTCGTGTATTATCCGAAGGTAGTGTCAACAATCTCCGAAACTGCAAAGCCAGGCAATTATTTTCCCCGTGTTAGCTTGACCATAGACAGTGACGCACCTACAACTAGTATATATAGTTTTCTCTTAATATCAGGAAATCCATGTGCTTGTCTGTAGGGATTGTGACTCTCGATACTATCTGCCTAGCCTGCAATGGACTTGGCGTGGAGATATTTATGAATGCGTTTACGGATTCAACTTTATAAGATATGTTGTTGTTGTCAATTGTGTTGTTCTCTGTTTGGAATACTTACGACATCAATAAACAAACGGATAAAAAACAAACATGCCTGCAAGCGTATGTAATCAAAAGATTAGTTGACGCATTAAATACCTTCTGGTATTGCGTAAATTTGCTCTGTGGCCAGCCTCTCATTCTGCGAGTTTTGGATAGTTAGCTAAGTCAAACAAGCCAGCCTTGTCACAGTGAGACATTAGACATAGACATTATACATAGTTACATCGGTACAATAGTTGTACAAAAAAGTTATCTTATAATTAACAAAATTATCTACTAAATTAACTTATATTACTGTGAAAAGTATCACTGACTCAGCATAGATGTTGCAGTAGAAACTGCAACGCTGGTTTTCAGTTAGCACCTCAAGATACGGGAGTAGGGCTTTTTATCTTACATTATATTATCTAATAAAAATTAAAGAAGTTTAACTATATATATAATATGATACAAAAATGTGTTCAACCTAAACATTCAACCTAATTAAAGATATTTTGTTTTTATACTGGTTGCGCCCGCAAGATCGTTCGCGTTTTTATTTAATGATTTTATTTTATACATTTCTAAAATAACATTTTGAAATAAAAACAGCCTAAGCTATTCCTTGTTACATCAGTGAAAGTCGCATCAAAATCGGTACAGCTGATGAGAGATTAGCGGGTACCAACAGACAAAAAATCTAAAAATGTTGTTTTGGTATATGTACCTTGTATACATATGCACTTAGTAAAAAGCAGTTATTTTAATATCACATACAGACACTTCAATTTCATTTATTTGTATAGATAAGAGTGAGATAGACGTTAAGTATTGGAGACAGGTTGTTAGGAGTATAATCTTTAGTTTCATGGTTCTTAAAGATACAGATAACTGTATCCAGGTAAAATGTCAAAGGTCTTATGATTGAAGCGAAACAATGCCAGTCCTTATAGAACTACTCGCTTAGAATACATAATGAGTTCTAACTGTCTCAGTACTTTGGAAAGGAATTTAATATATCCAGAGCAATGTAACTTGCGTCATCAAAAAAGTGAAGGCTGTTATTAAAACTGGCAGTAATAATTATTTCATGGGCAGTAAAAATATAAATAGTACTACTATTTATATTTTTACATAAAGACAGCGTTGAATTAACGTGATGAATTATAAATATTTTAGAATGACTAGTAATAGATTAAAGGCGCACAGTCCTGAACATACATACCTACTCTAGGTACAACATTTTCCTGCGCTTTCGGTATGTTTTTAATTTTTTTCTTACTATGAAAGTCGTCTATTTTAGTATAATAAATACAAGAAGGAAATTATAATTGCGAGAAAATATTATTTATTTAATTAAGCCACTGAAAAAAAAAATGTCTCACTGTTTACAGTGATGCTACTTTTTCGTCAACCTGAAATAAGAATATTTTGTAAATGTTTTTTGGTAGAATAAATCCAACTCTTAATATATTATATTTCGGAATATTAGACCTGAGGTTTTAGAATTATGCAGGGAGTTATATAAGTCGCATGACACCTTCTATAGTGGTTGGAGGTCGGAGTTTTATTTTAAAAAAAACCTCGTTCGTAATTAATGGACACCGCAATGAAATAATCAACAATGGGTTAGCTGTTAACATGCATTTATTACATCCCTAGGCGTTCTTTATTTACTGGAGTGTATGCTATTTTTCTGCTCAACGGAGTTAATAAGTGGTACCTAACTTAATTCAGTTTCTTCCGCACGGAAGCTAGTAAGTTATATCAACATAGACTGCTAAAATTATGAACCACCCTTTGTTTAGATTCCTATACTTGCCTAGCTTCCTCCACATTCATTGCTCTCTTCGTCCAAACACGCCGCTTTTTTGTTCCAACATTTGGTCGTGGAATGTTAATCTAGGTCTCCCTAGGTATCGGCAGCCATCCAGATCAGGACTCACTATTATGAATGCGATGTGCGAGTGTTACTCCACAAATGCGCACGGATTTCGACTGTATTTATCCTACTTTCATGCTTGCTTCTGACATATCCAACCCCCCCTTTAATAATACTTAATAAAGTGCTCCCGCTATATCCAAAACAAATGATAATTGAAGTGTAGTAGTGAAATAATCATAATACTCGTAGTTACACTTCATTTATAAATTACAAGTGTAAATTTCTTGTTCTAGTGTTGGACTAATCTGTACGAGATACCCACGCTATTTACTCTGACCCTTTTATCCGCGTCATTCAGCATTTAGTGAGAACTGCGCAAGGTAGATGCGTAGGCGGCGTGGGCGCGCCACTAGTTGCACAATGCACCGATCACACAGCCATGAAAACACGTAAATGTTAATGTAATTTTGTGAGTTTTACCCGACTACCCAAAGTAGGTATGTTGACCACATTTGTAACAGTGAGAATAAAGAAAGAGATTACAAGAAAGTGTCAAAGAACATGCTCCGATGGTTCGGCAATGTAAAAATAATGACAGATGAAAGTTTGACAAAACAAATATACAATGAAAATGTGGATGGATGTAGATACCCGAGAAGACCGTAAGGAAAATCCATTTATGGATACCCACCAGCCCGGGGGGAGCGATAGGTGATGTTTGGTCTCCTGCGGCATAACCCCGTGCCACTGTTTGTGATACGGGGGTATGTCGCAGACTACCCACTACAAACCTCACGAAGACCGTCCCGCCGCCCGGCTAGGAACGAGATAGGGTAGCTCTCACATTCGGCCTGGACTTAACCGGGCCTCCTTTCGCGCTGCAAGAGGGGTGATTCCGGTCATCAGAGTCACCCCTCAGGCGTGCGAGGCTGTGCAGGCCAGAGGGAGTCTCCCGCCTCCCCCCGGCGGCCCCGCTACGGAGGATCTAAGAGACGGGCGTACCGCCTCCTAGACCCCCGGTTCGCCTGCGCCGGAGTGGGCCAGAGTTGGGATTTATCCGAGGACACCTAGGTCAATATTTCACGACCAAATAGCTCGTGTATTATTCAAGATTCTTCGAAACCAGCGTGTTTGTATGAAGAGAGTAATGATCGTGAAGAAAGTTAGGTAAGTATGTAGAGATCGTGATACGTAACATATTCTCTGCCTACCTCGCAAGGGACCTGGCGTAAAGATATGCATGCGTATGTGTGTTGAACTATTGAGAGATATTTCAAGATGTTGTGAACAAAGAAGTTTACTCATACGAGTGAACTCAAGTCTACCGTCACGATTAGGCTGTGTAATGTTTGAAGTGTATGACGTGGGCGTATTGTTAAAGAACCTGGTCATATCTGCAAGAAAACTATACCCTTTGTCACTATTCTTTGAATCTACCACCCCGTGACAATTTTACAAGGAAAACTAGTATACTTCTACCTGGTATGGTAAGTGGTATGGTATCTACCTGGGTGATAGAAAATCATTGCTTTCATACAAAGATATTTTCAAAATTTAACCCTGACATAGTTCAAAATTTTATTCCGAAAGGAGGAATAAAATGTATGAACTAATAAGATTAACAGCTAGATTTTCTGTGTGTGTTATTCTTAAAGTTTCGAAGCAGCTACTTAAGTAAACACTGAGAACATTAAAACAAATAGTTTTACGTTGTTACACTGCTTTAGAGTTATTACACACGGGGAAACTTAAATATTATTGGTATAGTTTCCAAGTAAGTTGAGGAATGTTCAAGTGTCTTACGCCCGGTTGTATTGAAGATACGAGCCGTTTTGCATACGGACAGAAGTATTTTGTACGAATTGTAACGAATAATTATTCTTATAAAAAAACGTTACTCTAAATATATAATGAATGTCTAATATATACCTATAAATAATGTCTCTTCACTAATAGACAAATAAAGAACAATCCATATATACTTAAATATTTTAAAGAGGAAAGATTTGATTGTTTGTTTGTTCTCCGAAACTACTGGACTGATTTGACTTAACTACTGGACTGATTCACTATTAGAAGCTGACATTATTCCTGATGAACATAGGCTACTTTTTACCGCTGGAAAATGCTTCATTCTTATGGAAAAACATAGGCTACTTTTTACCGCGGGAAAATGCTTCATTCTTATGGCAAAACGGAAATGGGACAACGGATAGCAAGATTTATCTTTCCGTACTTATCTATTTCACATAACTTCTAAATGGCTAAACCGATTGGGTTTAAATTTTATACGGATGTTACGATGGTTTTCTGTTTGAGTTTTTTCCCATGTTGGTCCAGATCCTCTGTGTAGAACAGACCATCCTATTAGGAAGATCGTAAAAGGCGAGCATAGGTTAACTGGGTCATTTCCAACAAAGGCCACTGGTGGTAGAGTGTTGTACAGCAACTCGCCCGGGTAGAGATCCACCGCCATACCTATTCATACCGCCAGAATGAAGTTGTGTTGTGTTTCGGTTCGGAGGGTAGGATAGCCGGTCGACTTGCATAATCTCCAGATAACATATAGCATAACATAAAAGAACTGTCATTCGTAACTGTCATTTCAGAAGTGACATTTTGTCTATAGAGACTGTAAACTTACAATTCTATTAGCCTTCATGGGTGAGGGACTAGACGAACATTTCAGTTTTTCTGAATGTTTACTTTCTATAGACAAATTTCACATCTGAAGTGATAGCTCTTTTATTATATTATGTTTTTTTTCCATAAAGCTAAAAGATTACATTGG
>DVZL01008878.1:0-10041 GCA_018236625.1 Lasaia peninsularis | reverse complement strand
TCTGAAAAACATTTAAGAAAAGTTGCCCGACCTGGGAATTGAACCCGGGACCCTACGTGGCTAACGGCCTTAACAGGCGACACCTATACCGTTACACCACAGAGGCGATTAAAAAAAAAATTAAAACGAACGTCCTTGATTTCGAAGACAAAGTGCTTTAATGTGATATTGTAGCGAAGAATGCAGGGAAGGATGTATAACTTTTATTAAGCTTAGATACATTGGTTCTCTGATTAAATATATTATTTACATCGATATTATCAATATTTTTGTCACACTGAAACAATCAAGTAAATCTCAGTGTTAGTCCGGGTCCTCTGTGTAGAATAATCCAACTGCCTTCCTACCAGGCAGCTTGTAAGAGGCGAGCATAGGTTAACTAGGTCACTACCAACATGACCAATGGTGGTAGAGTACTGTGCAACTCGCCCGGGTAGGGATCCACCGCCTTATCTATTCCTGCCACCATAATGACGTTGTCGTGTTCCGATCCAAAGGGTATAACTGGTAGACTTGCACATAAGGTCTAACAGCAGATCACAGGTCAACGACGCACCTACAACATCTAGGGTGCCTGTAGGCCACGGTTGTCTCTTACCATCAGGAGACCCGTGTGTCTGTTCGCTGTCTTATCCCATAAAAAAACGAGTTGACATCGACATTTTAAAATATCGATATAGTATCTATAGTTTTCAAATTATGTACAACCCTAACTGTACGTAAGTAATTAACTCGGTTGATTAGTACTAAATTTAACATCGAATTAATAAAGATAGCGATCGTTCCTTGCAAACATTATATCCAATTCCAATGACAAATTGCTCTCCTGGGTTTGTATGATACTTATAGTTACAGAAAGATGCGAAATTTTGTAAGTATGCATGTATGTTTGTTTAATTTTCACGAAAAAACTACTGGACGGTTTTGGATGAAACAATATCGCAAGTAATATAGCTTATATTTGAGAATAACACATAGGCTACTTTTTAAACGACTACTTTAAAAAGAGGGCACGTTTTTACACAAGTTTTTAATCACAAGTATATCGCACCTTTAAACCCTTCGAACCATTCAAGTTCTAGCTTTTTCCTCATTCTATAATTTATATATACTTACATATCTTCACGCCAAGTCCCTTACGCGATAGGCAGAGAGTATCGAGTGCCAAGTATGAAGATTCCTACATACCTACTTGCCTATCTACATTCATTACTTTCTTTATACAAACAAAATTTTCTTACTAAATGTACAAATGAATAGGTTGGTTTTTTTTTTTTCATTTGACCCTGTTCTGAGGCCCTTCTAGTCACTCTGTCTTAGGGCGAAACCTTTTTTATTGAAAAATAAATAAATAATGAACGATGAAGTCGATATTATGTTTCCAAAGCCCATCAAAATGTTTCGTAGTTTTAATATTATCTGGGCAACACGCGAAATACACGCAAAAAGTAAAACTTCAGAAAAACAAATATGAGATTCTTTAAATATATCGTATGATCTGATTTTATTTAGCAGAAAATGTGAAAATATGTATTCTCTTTGTATTGTATTTCCTGCTTGAATAAGGTTTCTTTTGACTCATCTAATATTGTTATTTTTTTACCAATTTATTTTTATATTTTAACTTTAAGTGTAAATTCAGGATTTGGTTTTTTATCATAATCGATTTGCGTCGGAAAACTTACTAACATCTTCACGCCATAGAGGCCCATAAGCACTGTTTACGCTTTGAGACAGGATGTGCTCTGATATATCTAATTAAACTCCGATATTTCACTATCAGGATCACATAATCTATGAAACTAAATAAAAAAAGCTAAAACGTATAAAAGAATTTTTTTTTTATAACCGAGTACTCCGAGTTTTTAGAGTCATAATCCTGTGCACGCCGTTGCCAAAGAGGAGTTGTAGAGAGAGGTGCTTACATAAGACCCTGCCATTAGCCGATGATATTATGTCCCACGATTTGACAGGTGGCATGTCCGCCGTCATATTGCCCGCAGATTCAATCCCAGACAACGTTGTTTTTCAGATTAATTGAAAAATCAACCGAAAGTTTTTAAATTATTGAATTGTATCGTTTTTATCTATAATTTTCTGTAATTAACTTTAATGCAACACCCCTGTTTATTAGTCTCCACTACCCTGGGTAAACTGGGAGAAATGCTTTTTGGCATTAAGTTCACCTTTGTACTTAATTTTATGCAATAAAGAATTTAGATAAGTAATAGATAAATAACCGGGAATCGAACCCCGGATCTAGTGCGTCAAAGTTGGGCGGACCGAAGGGTTAGCAATGCTACATATCGGGTTGTTGTTATATTCAGATGTTACTTTTAACTTCATGGTTTAGACATTGTTTTTGATATTTTATATTTTTCTAGGTGTTTAAGTTTAATTTTGTTTATATAATAAAGATAGCTCTCAGAGCTAAAATCATAACAAAATGTAGCCTGTTTATTATTCTCATGTACAACTTATATTACTGTAAAGTTTCATCTAAATCCATCTAGTAGTTTTTCGTGATAACTAACAAACATACATCTTTACATCCATACTCACAAATTTTCGCAATCGCATAAATAATAATATCTTCATGTTTATAACCATAATAACATAAACATTTTCAGGCTCTACTTCCAAACCGGATATCCGGGTACGGTCGCGAGTACCACGACCGTCGTTACGTCGACCGGTAATAATGGAACGGTTATTATCTTTACGGACGGAACATAAAACCCTATTCGCTATAATCACTTCTAAAATTTATTTCGAATGTAGCTTCGAAATCCGACAAATTTGTCAAAGTTGCTGAATAGGAATCCTTATAGTTTCGTCATATATCCTTGGGCTAGCAGGGACACTTAGAATACTATTTAGTATACACTATCATATTTCAAGTTCAAAATTATGTCCCGCTTTAGCTTGATCTATCTTTTGGTGACTTGAGATTAACTCAGTGACTTCTATCGCATTAACCATGAAGAATTGCGATCTTTTTGGTCATATCTCCGCGTCATAATTTAAATCTGATGTGATAATCTTCGGTCCTCTGATGATTCCGACGACCACCTTCAACACCTTGGTGGGTAAATACACTAGTAATCGTTGATATTTAAGTATGATATTCTTCTTCGATAGCCCGAGATACGGCTGCAGAGTTGTGTAGTTATCGAACCTCGAAATTGTGGAGTTATCGAGTACATGCTGAAAATCACATTTTTACTTATATTTAAGATCAGAAAAATACATATCTACCAGGTTGCCAATCAAAATTTATCAGGTTTTGAAATAAATTATCGTTCATTTCACGGAAATAGGTAAAAAGACTTCCAAAAAATCGTAGCTGCCGTTGCGCACTTGGTAGTACCTCTTTGCAGACAGATATAAACAGTTATAATATATCTATACCGCCATAACTATGATGATCTTTTATATATCAAATTAAAGCTAATATTTTTCTTATTATTACGACATACGGTTGCCTAATTAAATCTGACCGCAAGTAAGGATTACTGGCAGTAAAATACTCGCGGCCACATTTTGTCTTACAAATTGGTAGATATGTATTCTCCTTATCTTAAATATAACTAAAAAAAGTGGTTTTAGCGTGTACTCGATAACTACATAATTTTGCAGTCGGATCTTAGACTATTATTTTATTTGCATGATAAATGATGCAATATTTATGAAGTAACGCTCGCGAACCACGTTTCTAATAGCCATAGGCCAAATCATAGATTAGGTCGAATACGAATACATGATCCTGGTTTTGTTCATGATGTTTTCCTTCAGCAAAAGAGCACACAGAAAAGTTACTTAAGTTAAAAAAATATATCCATAAATAGCGGAAAATGGCCTGGACAACTGAAATGAAAGTCCGCTAACCACTTGGCCACCGATGATCTTACCAATGAATATTATCTTAAATATGATTACTTATTTTAACTGTGTGTACTGCTCTAATGTTACGGACATCCGTAAACGGCAATGATCACATACTAACTACCGACCCACTTGAACGTTTACCTCTTCTATAAAAAAAATTGGACTACAGTAACCGCAATCACCATATACACACTTTTTCACCAAAAGTTACAGGAAGGAAGAGATTTTTTATTAGTATCCAAAAAACTCATTTGAATTCGAAGAGGATGAACTACTTTCATCATAATTCAGTTATTTAAATCTATGCCTTTCAAATTGTATGATAATCATTTAAATGCAGTAGTAATTACCCTTGCAAACGAAATGTTTTTCTATTTCAATAAAGTTCAGATCATTATCAATTTAGTCAAAGTAAATAAAATAGCAGAATGTCTGAGTTGTATTAGACATTACTGTAAATAATCGTAGTGATTGTAAACTTATCAACGTTTCTATATTTACATAATGACGTAAATCTTCAATGTTATCTGTAAAATGTCATTATCATAATTAATACGAGAAACTATATAAGCATAGAACTGTTAGCCGGTGCGTACAGGTAATAAATCATACTTACAAATTGTCTTTGTTTACCATATTTTAAGCAAGCCTCGGTGGCTTAATATTACTAGCTTCGGACTTCTATTTCGGTAGTCTAGATTCGAACCCCGACATGTATCAATCATTAACTTTACTACATGGTCTGAGAGCTCCAACACTGATGGAATATATCATGGTACTTGTTATAACACGGGACATAATACCATCGGCTATTCGGGGGTGCATATGTACCTCTGCCTACCCATATCCCCGTATGGGTGTGAATATTTTTTTAAGCAACATCAACATCAACATTCCAACTATGGATGGCAATTTTTTGGCAATTCATTTTTTATATAATATTCTCTAATATACTAAATTTATTACAAAATACATTCTATTATCGGCTCGGTGAAGGTCGGCTTAGGTTCAGATCTTAGACTAGCTCAAAGCTTAGTCCCACAGACCTTGACATAGTACTTAATATTAAATTCCTGCACTTGTACCGCGCGAGCCCCGAGGGTCGACCATCTACCTCCCATACCTGTTTCGTAATAAATAAATATCTCAGAACAAATTTTCTAAATTAAATAAACTATTCTTGCCGCCACAACGAGATCTTTGTTGTTGCTTCATAACCCGACTTCAAGAAAAGACTTAAATTATTATGTTTACGTCTTATGTTTTTTTTACAACCTTTTTTAGGATTTCGTACCCAAAGGGTAATAACGGAACCTTATTACTAAGACTCCCTATTACGAAAACAAGCTGTATCCCGCAAATTGCGATAGCCAGAAAGTTAAAAATTTCACAGATGATGTATTTCTGTTGCTATGACAACAAATACTAAAAGCAAAATAGAAGAAATATTTGAAGGAGGCTCTCATACGACGAACGTGGTTTTATCACCGTTTTTACAATGGTACAGAACCCTTCGAGCGCCAGTCCGACATTTAGCATTTTAGCTTCAGATTGGCAATGCATCATTTAGATTTTGATATCTAATAGCATGGAAAACAAAAACTAGCTTCCTACAGCTTATAGAATTAGATGTAGGCGACCAAACAGATGATTTCCCCCTTCCTGATGGTGAAAGATATACATTTTACATACCAAAGATATAAATAGTGTGTAGCACACATGATGCTTTGTAAGTTTATCCAAAAGCCTCTTGCGTAATAATTTCAGTTACATTCTGGACGGCAGACCGTAACACGATAGGAGTGAACACGGAAATAATGATGGTAGGAATCAGGTACCTAAAACCTATTTCTCATACACCTTGAGCAAGCAGCGCTGAAATAGTTTGTGCATCTGTACCGTTCGAACCCCGAGGGTCGACAAATAATTTCTAATACCTATGCGAATATGGCGCTTTCGAATTCATAACCAATCTCTCGTTAGACTAACGATAACTGCGTCGGATAGTTTTATATGCAAATCTATTTATCCAGGGAAATACTATTGGAAGCGTAAATACAAACCCATACGTTTATAAATAAGTGCGTTGAGGTTACTCTTAGGCTTAAAGAATTATCTCATACAAAACAAAAAGGTTTCATTTGAAATTATACAAACTTAAGAATTAAAAAAATACATTTTGTCACCTCAATAGGTCACCATCCTGTAGTCTACACGTTTTCTAAATGGCCTGTAGATAGTGGGAACCACTGAAAAAATATCTTCGTAAGTGACCAACCCAAATCCATGAAGCACCCAAATCTAATCTCAAAGAACGTTTCGTTTTTCTAATAAACTGAAAAAGCTAATAAGAACAAGTTACCCTGCCCGAAAATCGAACGCGGAACATCGTGCGTTAAAGTCTTACACCAACTACGCTCCGCCCCAGCAACAACTATTTATCTTATATCTAGAATTAATTTTATAATACAAGACAAAGGCAAAGATAACATGTTTTATTTTTTTCAGGTTCGTAACGCCACCGCATTTTTCATCATCAATTTATCCTGCTCTGATCTACTATTCTGCTGCTTTATCCTGCCGCTGGCTATCTCCAGGTTCTGGCACCATGCATGGGTTCACGGCCATACGCTCTGCTACATCTTCCCCTTCGCGAGATACACCTTTGTTGCTGTGTCGTTGCTGACAGTATTCGCCATAACACTCAACAGATATGTTATGATTGCTCATCCGAGATTATATCCCAAGTAAGTATAATCAGATTTTATCATTTGTGTCATGTGACACCTCAGATTTTCATTTCCAAAACAGTTTAAACTCCACCATATACCAATGAGGTTTTCTAACTTAAGAGTGTCTTCTGAGTGAAGCAAAACATTGAGAGAAAACCTGGATTTGTATATACAAATTCAACCTAATGTCCATTCTGGATTGTAAAGTTCGGTTAACAGTTGCTCTGTATAAAACTGGTGTCCTTATCAAAACCCCTACCAAATCCCCTCCGCTATCTAAGTGGACCCCAATATAATCTGATATAGAAACAAATTAAGGCTAGACCGAAGTAGAAGTATCATATTTTTATAGTATTGAGAAATAAATTTAGAATTTCTTACGGGATACAGGAGTGGGTGTACCAATTTGGGAAAGACACCAAGAACACTTTTACCAAGTTTGACATTAGTTCTTTTACTTCTTTTCTTTTGTTTTTTAAATTTTTAGTTACTTAAAGTTATATACTTTAAATTAACTCCAACATTATCACCATCATCCCAGGCTACTACTTTTAAATTTCCCTTGCTCGGTCTTCGGAATCACTGATCATAATTAAAACTAAGAATAAAAAATCTTTTCTTTTTTTAACATATACATTTTTTTTCAGGTTATACAGAACCCGGAACATCGGAATTATGATTGCCAGTATATGGATTGTGTCTATTGGGATCCTTATTCCAACAGCCCTCGGAAAATTTGGCCAATTTGGATTAGACGTTCAAGTTGGATCGTGTTCTATAATTAAAGATGTACATGGTCGAACGCCTAAAAGATCTCTATTCTTAACAGCGTTCCTTTTACCTTGCGTGGCTATAGTATTATGCTATGCACGCATATTTTTCATAGTCCGTAAGACAACGAAGAATTCTCTACCAAAGTGTAATAAGGTAGCGAAGGAAGAATCATCATCATCCACGGAATATTCAACCTCTGCCTGTGTTCGTTATAACGTAGCTGAAACTGCTTCTATTGGACTACCGTTTTCTGATCTCCCTTCCAATGATGATATATCAAGATCAGTTACATTTGCCGAAATTAGATCTAATATGAAAACTCGTAGTGAAACAAAATTACCATCGCAACTTCGAAGATCTGCACTAAGAAAGTCAATGGCTCTCTTAAAGCTGTCACTACCCACGCGAAAGGATAGACGTTTAGGAACCATGATAGTAGCTATAATTATATCATATTGTGTTTGTCACCTGCCCATAACTCTCACGAAAGTCATTCGCGGACGAAACATGGGTCCTACTTTGTCTATTGCTGCATACTTACTACTATATTTGTCTTCAAGTATCAACCCTCTTATATATGTTGGAATGTCAAATGAATATAGAAAGGCCTACAGGAATTTATTAAAACGTAGAAAGAAAGCAACTTTGCCGAAAGTTTGAAGATGAAGATTTTTTATAAAATTTTGTGAATAATTTTTTATCTGTACTAAAAATATACTCCACAGAGTCTTATGATTTTAAATTAAGTTCATGAAAGAATGCAAAGCTCTAACCCCGGTGTTTCTATTAAGAAATATTTTTAAAGATTATATTTTAGCATGAAAATGGTTTTATGATAAATTTTGACAAATTTTTACGCTAAAAATAAATTTAAACCGAAACATGCCAGGTTTACCTGGCATGTTTCGGTGAATCATCCTTTGCGGTAGCGACAGCCAGTCTGCTTGAACTCCAATTTTAATCTATCTTCTAGTTTGTCTAATATCTTTCCAATATTTTAATTTTGTTGTGGCCAACGGTGTTATTTTTACGCTCATTATTTAAATGGGCGATGTTGCCAATTTATACGTTTTATTATTACTTAATTTATAAAAATTAAAAAGTGCCCGCGGTTTTACCCGTGAATAAAGCTCCCGCACAACTTATATGCGCAACATAAGTATATTGTCCACTCCAATTTTGTTGATGTAATTAAAACATCAATGAAAATATTATCAAAGTCGGTATCATCCATTAAAGAAAACTGCACTCCCTATATGCGTAACTTAGGCATGCTGATTTTATACTTTAAACCGATAACGAAATCTATTTTTTAAAAAAAGAAAAGTTAAAGATACTGATCCGAAATCGAAGACAATATCGATTAGGAAATATTCATTATGTATAATATCTTAGGAATTAAAATAATAGATACATGGAAAGTTTCATTTTATCTTTTTGCTTATATTTTTCTCTAATATTTGAAAATCCCATAAGATTTTTAACTTTTTCAACAAGTTTTTATTGTTAACCTTCCGTAATATGGCCATAATATTTTATAATTGTTAACTATTTGTTACAAGCTTTCAGATTTAAAATAACTAAAGCAAAAAAGCAAAAAAAAACATGAAGCGTAATAGTTATACACGTAATATAAATGGGTGGAGGATCTTCAATGGATTAAATACAAAACTGTTGCACGGGGAAAATAACAAACACTGCACTAGTGCATTTATATTTATCTAATATACGTTTGAATATTAAGACAGATATAACCGTCAACGTACTTAATACAACCTTATAATTTCAGATTTGTGATAAGACTCTGTCCTGTAAAAACAGGAAACATGTCCAAGTATACTAATAATTAAATTTTAATAATTGTATTTGATAATAATACTCATTATTGGACATTTGTTAGCTCATAAATAAAGTACCATCATATAATAGTAATAGTGTAAATATTAAGAAGTAAATGTAAATACTTTATAATAGTCTAGCATAAGTAATGTATGTAATATATTTACAGTTAAGGGCACTGTAATGTATCAGCGCAAATTATATTTGTGCAAATAATCGTAATATTCTCCCTACAAAAATTATACTTTATTTTCAAAAAGCTAATTTTATTATGTTATATTTTAATATTTATTTATTTTGTTATTATACATATATTCGTGTCGTATAATATTTGGCTCTCTACGATTACATGGTTAGGACTTCTGTATGATGAAATATAAATATTTTAAGGCATTTCTTATAATACTTGCATTTCACTTAATCATAAACATAATTTCTATTCAAAAATTTTGTAACTAATGATATATATGTATATAAACATACATTTATACATTTCCAAACACACAATTATCAAAATATTTTGCTTAAATATATTGTATTATTCAAATAATAATGCTTTAAGACGTTATGGCAACACCTCATATATTTTACCCTAAATTATAAAAACCAAATATTAATTGAATGTAATAAAATTTGTAGCTACACCATTCTTTGTA
The DNA here is from genome assembly GCA_018236625.1 of Lasaia peninsularis. Taxonomy (NCBI): domain Eukaryota; kingdom Metazoa; phylum Arthropoda; class Insecta; order Lepidoptera; family Riodinidae; genus Lasaia; species Lasaia peninsularis. The sequence continues at coordinate 152 of DVZL01008878.1, read as the reverse complement.
TTATGTTTACTTGTAATACAAAGAATAATCGCCTCTGTGGTGTAACGGTACAGGTGTCGCCTGTTAAGACCGTTAGCCACGTGGGGTCCCGGGTTCGATTCCCGGGTCGGGCAACTTTTCTTAAATGTTTTTCAGATTTTTCTGAATAAGCA
>DVZL01008877.1:0-10041 GCA_018236625.1 Lasaia peninsularis | reverse complement strand
GTAAGCGTTTACGTCTAACGCCATTCACAACCGCGAGGCTCGGGTTCAATTCCCGACGGGGGCAGGTATTTGTGAGATGAAAATAGATGTCTGTATTTCCGGGTTTATGAGTTTATTACATTTAGGAGCTGTGCCGGCGACTTCGTCCACGTTTCTATTTGATTAATTTATTTGAAAGAGATTGGCGGGTACAAACAGACAGACAGAAAAAATCTAAAAAATGCTGTTTTTGTATACGTACCTTGTAAATATACATATGTACTTAGTAAAAAGCGGTTATTTTAATATTACACACAGACACTCCAATCGTATTTATTTGTATAGATATAATCTTCTTTTCAGGTTTCAGATTTGGTCGCATGGTGTTATGCCAAGCTGTTTCCGCTTTGATACTGAAGTTCAAAGTTTTACCGTACTCTGACACCCCAAAACCATCAGAAGCTTTGGTAGAAAACTACGCAATGTTCTTTATGCCTGGGGAGGATATATACTTGAATTTCATTCCTCGCTCCTAGATTTTGTATTATCACACCACAATGCTCCCGATCAAACCCGAGCCTCCCAGTTGGTATGGCGTTGTTGTGTCCGCTGACCGCTCGACAATAAAGTATATAACTTTGTATGAACCAAATTACTTCAAAACGCTGGCCAACTAATGACATGTGTCTTGTTTCTCCATAATTTCATCAGAAAACTAATTAAATAGTATCAAGCTATGACAAGTTTTATTAAAATCGCAATAAAGTCCTTAACATCGTTCTCAAGGAGTAAACTTATATTGGTATAAAAGCTACGCTATACGTATCCTAAGACCGCACCATATTCCACTGTTACAAAAGCAACCAAAGTACATGTCATTGGCATGTTCCGGTTTTGAAGATACAGCCTAAAAACTTACATGTATATATTCTCGGGTAACTAGCCTACATCTCCAGTGTCATATCAAGAAACCCGTTTTATACTGAAAGGTAAAAACGGAATTTAATAACTATTCCTATAATGACTCCACTGTATGTTAGTTTGTCTGTCTGTTTTTAATCTAACGTAGATATATAACATAGAAATACTTAAATAGGTATAGATACAAGAATAAATTTAATAAACACCCAGACCCGGAAATACCAACATCTATGTTCATCAAACAAGTCCCTGTAACAACAAATAAAATAACACTGACTAATGATTTGGTTGATTTAAAACTTTCGCTGTAATCTAATACCTAATGAACAATTCTTGTATATATCAGCGATTTCGGAAACGGCTCAAACAATTTTCTTGAAATTTTGTATTTAGGGGGTGCGATGAATCGGTCTAGATATGTTTTTTTCAGGTTTTACTTATTAATTGTGTTTTTCAATATAAACCTATGTCATTATAATACAAAGCTAAATTTCGCCAACATTTATGAAGTTAGAATAGCTTGGTTGGGAAATCAGGAACCTTAAAATGCAGGAAACCTGGGTTCTAATCTCAGTTTTTTTTTGTGAAACTCTTTCTCACATTTCCAAAGCAAATACGATTCCAAAAAAACCTGATGTACTAAAAAAACACCGAGCAAAGCTCGATCATCCAAGTACTAATTTCTTATCGCAACAATATATTTGTATGGTCTGTCCTTAACGACATCTCCAAGAGTGTAGTACATATTATGAACGTCGGTACAAGAAACTCAATAATATAAAGTGTAGTATCAAACATCACTACGAGTGTCTAAGTTTTAAATGTTTATACTTTAAAAAAAGATATCACCACGGCTAAATACCCGAAAGGGTAGGCAGCGGTACACATACACCCATGATTTGCCGACGATATCCAGTATGATTTGACAGGTGGCAAGTTCGTCGCCAGATCGGAAACAAATTTCAAGTTTCTTCACGATATTTTACTTACCTTACCTTAAATGCATCTATTATCCCCGAAAGTGTAGGCATTAATAAGTCCAGTTAATATACTAGAATATCCACGATTAGCTACAGTACTAGGGCCCATAATTTAATAGGTGGCTGTCGCCACTTCGGGCACATTCCAGTCTCGGGCAATGTAATGTAATGTAAAAGTTGCCAAACCTAGAAATTGACCCAGGCCCCTACGCAGCTAACGATCTTAACAACCGTACCGTTACACCACAGAGGTGTTTCTCAGAGGAGGTAAAATGTACTTACTAAAACTCTTACTCGAATCTGATGAACAAAGCGTCGTCTGATTTGTATCTGATATGGTGACTTGCCACTAAATATCGTCGGCTAATCGAGGAAGCATATGTATGTACTATCTACCTTTTCGGGGATTAGGGCGTGACGAATTTTTTTTTTATTGAGGCACACTGAAATCTCCAACTAACATTGCTGTTAGCGTAAGTCCTAACTCGAGCAACCTTTTATTTTACTGCGAAAGCTGTAAATGAACTGATCTTTATTGTTCAAAGAAATCTATTCGATTCTTAACGGGATTTTCTTTCACCGTTAAACGCAGAAAGTGAACAAAACCAAAACCGATAGTAGAGATACCGGAAGGCACGTAGTCTTGGAAATTTAAAGATTCTCGGCTTTCCTTTGAAGGCGAAATAACCTAATTACTGTTTCTAGGTAAGATGTTAAACTAAATCCTCATTTTCATAGATGTAATTAATTATATTTTTAGTTTTTTTTTTTAAGTTAATTTTTTTCTTTTAATTTTGTATATTAATTTTATTGGTTTTTTTCTGGTGGTCCCAAGGTTGGCTGGTAGAGAATGCTCTAACGCATTAAGCTCGCATTTTCTATGAAATACGAGTATTTGTATATGATAAACGAATAATCACTACATATTATAAAACAAAGTCGCTTTTTTTGTCTGTCCTTATGTATGCTTAAATCTTTCAAACTAAGCAACGGATTTTGATGTGGTTTATGTTCGAATTCGAATTAACGACTGGAAACTAGCTTCTTCTGTCTAATAAAATAATATAATATAACTCTTAAATAATAAAATAATAAATATGTTAAAAGATTGAGAATTACAATTTTGCCGTAATGCGGTTTAAAATTAGTATAAGAAGCAAAGGTATATTTGTCAAAGAAAACTTTTTTCGTATTAGTCCGGGTCTACTGTATAGAATAGACCATCTTTCTATCTCCGTAATGAACACGTGTGGTAAAGTACTGTGTAAAAAAACGAGAACTATGATATTGTCGTACCTAATGCAGTTTAAAACTAATAAAAAGTAAAGATATTTAATAAAGAAAAATTTCCCAGTGTTTGTCTGGGTCTATTGTGTAGAATAGGCCACCTGCCTCCCTAACAGGCAGCTCGTAAAAAGCGAGCATAGATTAACTAGGTCACTTCCGAAATGACCACTGAAGGTAGAATGCTGTGCACTAACTGTCTGCTGTGCCTGGGTAGAGTCTCGCCTTATTTATTCCTGTCGCCATAATTATATTGTCGTCTTTCAGTCAAAGCAGGGTAGTCGGTAGACTTGTAAATTAAGCCTGATATCCTGGCCACAAGACAGCGCACCCACGACAACTATGGTTTCTATAGGCCACGGTTGTCTCTAAACATCGAGAGAGCGGTGTGCCTGTTTGCTGTCTTATATGTAACTAACTCTGCTCGCGACTTCGTTCGCTATTTTATCTAAATACTAGCGACCCACCCCGGCTTCGCACGCGTATACTATACATGTTATATACATAAAAATCTTCCCGTTGAATCACTCTATCTATTAAAAGTAGCCTAACCCGTTCCTTATTAAATAAGCTTTCTGCCAGTGAAAGTCCCTTCAAAATTGATCCAGCCGTTACAGAGATTAGCGGGTACATACAGACTAAAAGAAAGAAATTCCAAAAAACATTGTTTTGCTATTGTAACCCTGTAAATATACATATGCACTTAGTAAAAAGCGGTTAGTTTAATATTACATACAGACACACCAATTTTATTTATTTGTATATATGTCATATAGTATTTCATCCACGTTTGTATACTGTTATTTCACATATATATATTGTGTCTAAAATTAAATATTATTTATTTCTGGGTACTCGTTATTATGAGTTTTTTCAATTTGTCTGAAAAACATAACTGTCTGATTTGTATCCAATATGACGACGGACTTGCCACCTGTCCTATCATGAGACCTAGTTTCGTTAGCTTATCATAACTCTGCCAACCTCTTCATGGATGTAGGCGTGACGATATTCCTTTATTACTATTGCACTTTAATATTTGATGAATTATAAAATATGGAGTGTTAAAAATGAAATAAAAAACAAGCATTATAAAATATTCACCTATAAATTTTTAAAAAGCGGAAGTGTTTTTCTTCGTTACATATTAAAATCTTGAAATTTTCTCTATTATTCATGAGATTTTAAAAAGGTAATGCTCCGTTTTTTTTCTCTTTTATTAACAAGAGTTTTAAGTTTGTGTTTTACGCAATCTGACGTGGTTTGTAAGAAGCGAGCATAGGTTAACTGGGTCACTTTTATCCTGAGTCACAGTTTGAAAGAGATATATTAATTGATAATCTTATATACATACAATAAAACTTTAACTGACCGCTGTCTGTACATGGAATATTTATTTAAAATACATAATGGGCGGGCTTTATATACGTAAGAAAACTCAAAACTGTTGTTTTTTACTTTGTCCGTATGTCTTTATGTCACGCTCAAATTGCCATAATGGTAGGCAGAGGAATGTCTCGTGGTATCAGTTTAGTGGCAAGTCCGTAGTCATATCGGACCGGAACCCTATCTCAGACGTCATTATGTTTTTTAGATAAACTGAAAAAAACTATCTCATTTCACTACAGAGGTGTAAATTATTAGTACCGTACACTTTTATTAAATCTTTCGTATCTTTTTAAAAAGATGTTACAAAAAAATTAGAAGTTAAAATTTCAAGTGACCTAATTAACTTCAAAGAAGCCTCGCACAAAAATTGTAATACAGAGAATAATTTAATTAGTTTTCTAATTTATTTATTAAGCTCCAGACTAAGATGGTAACCGTTCCATAACTCAATTCGGAAGGACGACAGATATTAATTGAAATGCAAATTCACTCGAAATTTATTACGTTTCTGAATGCTTTTAATGTTCAAAGTATTGTAAACTTGGCGAGTTTAATTGGAGAGTCACTTCTACTCAGTGGTAATGGGGTTCTCCGGAAGTGACGCGAGATATCAAATTCATTCATTCATTCGGAGTGTCAATCTTTATACGTTCACGTTCTACATTTGACCGCCTCGTTGGCTATTTGATCGACTAACCGCGATGCTCGGGTTCGATTCCCGACGGGGACAGACATTTGTGTGATGAACATAGATGTCTGTATTTCATGGTTCTAGGTGTTTATTAAATTTATATATATTCTGGTATCTATTTCTATGTATTAGTATCGTTGTCTAACATCCATAACACAAGCATATAATTTGCTTACTTTGGGGTTAGATCAATTTGTGTAATTTGTCCAATAATATTTATTTATGTATAATGCAAATAATACACATCACGTCACTATCCCAGCCTCAGGTTGGCATCGCACCATTTTCACCTTTGGTGTCTATAGGCGACGTGTATTTCTTACCATCAGGAAATCCATCTGCTTGTTTGTCTTCCAATATCGTAAAAAAGGGCAAGTTGCTGTACGGCAATTTACCACCAATGGCCATATTCGGAGTGAGCCAGTTTATCCATGCTAGTCTCTTACTAGCTGCCTGGTAGGAAGGCAGATGATTCTACACATTCATGTTATATTCTATTAAGCCTAATTTTTGGTATGATCATAATATATATGCAGTCAATATGTAAATTTAATGCATATCCTCGCGATACAACTAAACGCATCTTAAAAACAGTGCTATTGTTATATAAAATTTTGAAATAAGTATAATTTTTGATGTGATCTTAGATAGGCGGTGAATATGTAAATTTGATGCATATTGTCGCTATCCAGTAAACGCATCTTAAACGCGATGCTATTGTCATGCTAAATTCTAATGAGTGTAATTTTTGGTATGATCATAGATAGGCGGTAAATGTGTAAATTTGATGTATATTGTCGCTATCCAGTAAACGCATCTTAAACACGATGCTATTGTCGTGCTAAATTCTAATGAGTGTAATTTTTGGTGTGATCATAGATATGCGGTCAATATGTAAATTTAATACATATTCTCGCAATACGATTAAACGCATCTTAAAAAATAATTCTATTGTTATGTGTATTGAAATAAGTGTAATTTTTTATGTGATCTTAGATAGGCGGTGAATATGTAAATTTGATGCATATTGTCGCTATCCAGTAAACGCGTCTTAAACACGATGCTATTGTCATGCTAAATTCTAATGAGTGTAATTTTTGGTATGATCATAGATAGGCGGTGAATATGTAAATTTGACGCATATTGTCGCAGTGCAAGTAGTCGCATCTTAAACACAGCGCCATTGTTACGCTGTATTGTAGTGAGCTCGTATCTTTTCGTTCGACGTTTCCGGGCTGAGGTAAAATACTACCTCGGACGTACATGGGCGGGAGTTCTAAAATGTTGCTCGTTTTTTCAATTTTTTATAATGCTCAAAAAATATGTCAGTTTTAACATGTTATATTTTTCATCGTCGGCGCTTGGTGAAACTTCCAAATCCATACTAATATTATAAATTCGAAAGTAACTCTGTCTGTCTGTTACGCTTTCACACTTAAAACTACAGAACTGATCGTGAGTAAATTTAGTGTAAATATAGAGTTGACCATGAGGAAAGATTGAAGATTTAGCTGAAAGCTAGTATTCATATATGATTGAAAAAGCACATGTACTTTTTCACATGTCCCTTGTGCGTGATGATTATAGCAGTCTGAGTTTGAATTTGATTCTGAAATAAAAGTAGCCTAATTCACTCCTTATTCTATCAGCTATCTGTCAGTTCGACCAAAATCAATTCAACAGTTACAGAGATTAGCCGACACCAACTAGACAGATAAAAATTATAAGAAATATATTTACCGCTTATACAGACATATGCAATTAGTAAAGGGCGGTTATTTTAATTTTAAAAACAGACATTTAATTTTGTTTATTTTTGTATAGATAGCACTACCTATTAAGCTATTAATAAAGCTGTTTCTTCATCTTAGACCTATCCTATTTTATACAAGATGATATCGGGGTCGGTTACATAATCCAGAAGATTTGACTAGGACTCCAGTTTTTACACAAAACGACTGCTATCTGACCTCTGCAACCCAGAACTACAACAACTAGGCCCAATTTTAGATTAGGTCAAAATCGACGTTTTCAGTCACTATATGAGCATTCAAAAAAAATACCTAACTAAAAAAATCGGCCAAGGACGAGTTTGTACCTACCTATTTTATTATGTTTTTAGTATTTTTTGTTATGGTGGCAACAGAAATACATAACCTGTGAATATCTCAATTGTCTAGCTACCCGGGTTCATTAGATATAACCGGGTGACAAACAAACAGACGGACAGCGTATTAGTAATAGAGATCCGTTTTTTAGCCTTTGAGTACAGAGCCCTCAAAACTCATTGATACATCTTGGGGGTCAAATCTATGCAACTGAAATGGAAGTCCGAACGAAGCGAATCACTAGGTCACCGAGGATCTACAAACAAAGCGTTTAAAACTAATTAACTCAGGCTTAAATACTTATCAAAATTTAGACTTCAGGTATTACAAGTTCGGAAAGAAAGCTCAAAATGATGAAAGTTACGAGCTTATTTAATTCCTTCATGGACCAATGTATACATTATAAACTTTCCCCGTGTTGGTTTGGGTCTTCTGTGTAGAATAGACCAACTACCTTCCTACCAGGCAGCTCGTAAGAGGCGAGTATAGGTTAACTGGGTTACTATCAACATGACCACTGGTGGTAGAGTGCTGTGCAGCAACTCGCCCGGGTAGAGATCCGCCGCCTTACATATTCCTGCCGCCATAATGACATTGTTGTGCTCCGGTCCGGAGGGTAGGATAGCCGGTAGACTTGCAAATAAGGTCTAACAGCTCGACCACAGGGCAGCGGCGCACCTACAACATCTATAGTGTCTATAGGCCACGGTTGTCACTTACCACCACGAGATCCATGTGTCTGTTCGCTGTTTTATACTATAAAACATAAATAAACTTCTGACCATATAGAAAGTCTACCTTTAAATAAATACAATAATTATATTAAATCTAATTTATATAAAAAAGGTAATCATAATGTTGCAGAATATGTTGATGATAAAAATGCTTGGAGTTAATTGCTTCTCACTCAATCTCTTATTGTTTTTTAATGTTAAATTTAAGTATTTATAAAATGAGAAAAAAAACAAGCCCACAGAGTTCAGAGTTTCTTGTAACGGATCTTCCGGAGTGACCGTGTTCCCATCCAGTGGTAAATTTTAGAATTATATGCGTCTATATATCACGAAGAAACCTCTAGTAACCGCTATGTCAAATAAAATATTTTCTATTCTAGTTTTACCAATCAAAACATAACCAATTATCCTAAAAAGTATCCTATTATGTTCCCAACATAAAGATCAATTTTATATATCGCAACATAAAGATAATTTTATATAATTTAATTTAATATAAAGATATTGGTACCGTTACGCCTCTGTGGTGTAACGGTATAGGTGTCGCCTGTTAAGACCTTTAGCCACGTAGGGTCCCAGGTTCAATTCCCGGGTCGGGCAACTTTTCTTAAATGTTTTTCAGATTTTTCTGAATAAGCATTTCATTGCCCGGGATTGGCGTGTGCCCAAAGTGGCGATAGGCTTGCCACCTATCACATCAGGGCCTTAGTACCTTGGCTAATCGTGGGTGTGTTCTAGTATATGTGTTGGACTTACGAGTAGTAGATATACTAGCGCACTGAAGGTACTTTTTTTATAATGTATCTCCGTTGCCGCTATAACAACAAATCTAGAATAAAGTAAATATTTAAAGGCCGACCCGATACGAATAATATATGTAGTTACCCATTTAGATCACAGAAGTATATTCGTCACTCCATATATTCTCAGAAATCTAGTTACATATTTGCTTTAAAATAAACGCGTTTATTATCTTAATACCAAATAAAACTTTCAAAGGGCAGAAATGTTTCCATCTTACTTATTTCGTAAAAACATACAGTCTTTTATGTAGTCGGTTAAAGTAGCCTATGTCTCTTCACAAGTTTAGTTCTATCTTCATACCAAATTTCATCAAATTTGGTTCAGTGGTTTAGGCGTGATAGCGTAACAGACAGACAGAGTTACTTTCGCAAAAATTTATAATATTAGTAAGGTTTTTTTATTTATTGTAATTTTAATTGTTCACGTATGTTTGTTTTATTAAAATTAAAAAAGTACTAGCCTAAATATGGAACACGGATATCATGTAAATAAATAATAAAATATCAGCTGTTTAATACAAAAATATGTTAGAATCTAGTGTAATACTTACTTTTCTCGCCCCAAGCCAGAATCCTTAAATCCACCAAACGGAGCTTGGGGTTCAGATGCCAGAAAAGTGTTCACCCTGAGAAATGTTATACAGCATTTATTTAAGTGGAACATGGATCAATAAAAAATAACTTAAACATCCCTCGATAAATTATACAAATTGATACAACCCAAAAATAAGAAAATTATATGATTATCTTATGCCCGCTAATATATAGAAATATTGAAATATATACCAGAATAAATTTAATAAACATCGATCTCCAGACATTCAGTTCGGTGTTCGGTGGCATTAAGCGTGTACACTAATCCCTTGACCAACGAGGTGGGCCAAAATATAGTAAAATGTCTAAGTGTTTATGATATTCCAATTTTGAATTTGCTATAATTTTTATTCTAGTAATTATTTGAAGGTATTACGAAATTTTGAACTCATAAATTATTTTACAAAGCACTTTCATATTATGGGTATTTAATGTATCACCATCTTCTTTCAACGCAGTTTTACAGAAATTGACAAAACACATTTACATCTCTCATGTTCGGTAAGTAGCTCCTTATTACCCCCAAATGGGGCTTGTAAGTGACCCATTACCGCTCTA
>DVZL01008876.1:0-10042 GCA_018236625.1 Lasaia peninsularis | reverse complement strand
CTATTTAAGAATCGCAAAAAACTTGCAACATTGCTAATGTCAATTTAGTCTCTGAGATAAAAAAATAGACTTTAGATTATATAATTTAGAAGACATGTCGACGTTGGCGAAATATTGTGAATATATTAAACACCGTTATGTACTTATTCATATAGAAAAAATACATAAAAGACAGTAATATTTTGTTGTCATTATGGTTTGGCGAGCCTGTTGCGAGAGTCTATTGTCTAATCTATCTAAAACGGAATACAACAGTAGTGAGAACTTTATTTAAAGGCCGATTAAAAATAATCTTAATACGTTAGCATACGTGTCACAATACGAGCTCTGGTTCAGTCCCCGAAGGACTGGCATTTGGGGGATAAACATAAATTCTACCTAAAAAAGGTCCATAATATGCACCTACGATTAGCCGACTACATAAGGTCCCATGATAGGACAGGGTGTAAGTCAATCGCATCTCAGACAATGTTGAGTTTTTCAGATAAAGTCGCTCTACCCGTGATTCAAATCTGGAATCTCCTGCATCAAAGTCAGATACCATTACGACCACAGAGGCGATAATTCCTACTTCAATTTCATAGACCTGGTCTCTGCCATTATCCAAGCCATCTGCTTTTTAGAAATACTAAACAGCAGCAATTTCTTATCAATACTCAATAGTAACCACGCGCTATATATCCATCTCGCTCTCTCATATAGTCAGGTCTCTATCATACTCATCTTTCATACCAGCTGCTAAACCAACGGGATGGTGCTTGCATCATTAGGGTCGTCGAATTCAGATTTTTACAGAAGCGAAAGAAATTATTTTCAACATCAATAAAATTTCAAAATAACTTACTTATGAAATATCATACATATCTTAGTTAGTATATATCAGATCAATCATTATAAATCGGTCGAACCAGTGCACCTCTATTTTTTAAGTTTTATGAATGAGAAAGTAATAACGTATTTCATGTATTTTAGATATATAGGGTCGTTTCTACATCTTCATATTATAAATTAATGTGCAGCCGATTTTTATTATCAAGCAAACTCTTTAAAATAAAATGTAGTAGGTACATGATGTTGTAACAACTTGTCTGTCCAACTCGTTTCTTTTTAACATCTGATTTGTCAGTATTCGAATGTGTGTTTCAAGTTAAATGTGAATTATTTTGAAAACCGAAATTAAAAAAATTAAAGCTTTTTAATTGTGTCTCTGCTGAATGGCAGAATTACTGTATCAGAAGCAATATAATTCACAAACAAAAAAGAATAGCGAAGACAAGATCAAGACGTTGATAAAATTTGCCACGACTATATTTTAGGTTTAGAATCCTAGAAGCAATAGTGACAACCCTAAGATTTAAAGTCAGCTGCTGGGACCGTTCGGTTTTTGAAAAGATAGTAAGTTGTATTGCACAGCTGTCTAAAGATCCTGTTTTTGAGTGCGACCTTCTGAGGTTATTATATCCTAGTAGCAAAAAATTGCCATGCGTAATATGGAAGCACTATTTGCACTCGCATATTTTTTATTTTTGAAAAACAAAAAGAAGTTATCGTTGTATTTCAAATTTATAAAATAGTCTTATTCGTAAGTGTTTTAAAGGTTTATTATATCGTAATAAAAAATGCAGTACTAATAAGCAAACGCATGCGGCATGACGTATATTTGTTAATTAAAAAAAAGCCAGATTGCCAAAAAAATGAAACAGTTTTTGTTTTTCTAATTCAATCTATATCAATAACGGGCAAAAAGTTTAGCATATTAGCCGCTTGATAATAACACACATTAACACATTTGTGTTAATAAATGGCTATTAAAAATATTAATTTCTCAGTTTTACTTTAAACAAGTGACCAGGTGCGAGTCACGCACCCATAAAGCGTTCCGTAGTTAATTAGAAATGTTGGTACAAATGACAAAAAATATATTTGCATAGAAAATACATTCAAAAAACTACTGAATATATCTCGTTTAAAAATTCGATGGGGTTCACAGAATAGAATACCAAGTTTCAACAATGTAACCTTAACACTTTCGGAATAAAATGGCTGTGGCATGTGGTAGATCAGACAGACATAGATGACGAGGCTTCCCTGCGGAAATCTAAAATTAACCTAAGCTAGAATTTGGTGAATAATTTTAGCTCTAAAAAAATGATAAGTTTAGCTGTTCTGAATCACAGGCTATTTTAGACAAAGATAGGGTATGTATTTTATGTAAGAGAGTCGATCATAAGTCTAGCTAACCGGGTCGGAAAACAAAAGGTAATATTCAATGTCCCTATTTAAATTCAAAAAGCACAAGTCGAACCATCTGTTACTTCCGCCATTTCCTGGGAATTACCCCAAAATTTGCACATCTGGTGTTTTACAAAAGCTATTGTTTGAATTCAACTAGAAAAATATCTCAAGACGATTGTTTTAATATCTTCCAATATTACGAACAAAGGGATGTAATAAAAAAAACATTGTCCATATCTCAGCGATAGTAAGCAGAGGTGCATATGAACCCACTATGAACCATCAATTTTAGGTCCCATTATGTGGCAGCTGGCAAGTCTGTCGCCATTTCGGGCATAAGTCTAATTTCAAATAACATTGTGTTTTTCAATAAACTGAAAAAACTTAAATTGAACCGACATCAATGTCGAACACCGCCTATATCCTCGACCCCAGAGGAGATTTCTTCACGGTAAGAAATAAACAATATTAATATCCAAGATGTTAACGGTGCAATTGCACTACCAATCTGAGACTGATGTTAAGCTTTTTGCGTAAGTAATAATACCGACCCTTCTATCCCGAAACCGGAATACGTCACCAGCGAGCACCCCAATGACATAAATATAAATCCAAAGAATTTGCTGAAAGCACACATGACGTTTTTTATTCAAAATGGCCTGTTTAAAAATATTTTTATTGATTTAAAAAAAATGTGACATGTGCATATTTTTATGTTCCGTTTTTGCTTCAAACCGGCTGAACCAATTTTATTGGTTTTTGTTTACAAATAGTTTAGAGACGGATACAGTAGACAGACTTCAATCTCATCATCAAGTAATCTAGGTAAACTTTTTTGTTGTAGTTCATATTTCAAAAACTACTAAACCAATTTTAAGTTTGATCTATTTTCGAATTGGGTTTCATTTGGACGGAGCCATCGCGAGAACATACAAACAAACATACGAATTGAGACCTCCTCCATTTTGAATTCGTTTAATTATTCAAAAGAGGCAAATGAAAGTAGATTTGGAGCTGCACAGGTAATAATTAAAATTTTTATTCGAATAGCAACCAGCAAGGTGTAAGACAGATGTTTACGAACAGGCAGATGGCACGCGCCTTTGTATGTATACAGAATTTTTTATTTGTCTTGAAACTGAGATGTTCTTGAGATGGTTAAAATAATAACTAATACATGTACATACATACATACTACATACTATCTTATCTATTATAAAATATTGTTATTAGTAGTGTCTTAACGCCAAACACTAAACTCTCTGCATGGAACCTGGCGTAAAGATAATCTATACAAATAAATAAAATTGGAGTGTCTGTATGTAATATAAAAATAACCGCTTTATACTGAAACGGCTGGACCGGTTTTGACGGGGCTTTCACTGGCAGACAGTTATTGTAATAAGGAACAGCCTAGCCTACTTTTATTTTAGAAATGTATAAAATAAAATAATTAAACAAAAACACAGCACAGCTAGTAAATAATAATGACAATTATCTCTGGACAAACCCCCCCAAAGTAAGCCAATTATATGCTCGTAGCATGGGTGTTAGTCTGCGATATTAATACACGGAAATACATAAATACCTACATGTATGAAATACAGACATCCCATAGTCATGTAAATGTCTATCCTAGTTGAGAATCGAACCCAAATCTCGACACGATCGGCAAGGCTTACACCGAAGCTTTATATGTCAATCCTTCGACTAATAAGTCCATTTTAAAAAAGAACCAAAGAATATACTCAAACAGTTTTAATAAAATATACTCACAATCTGATTTATCCAACAAAGCTATTTCCATAATAAATATTCACTTAATACAGATACAAAATTTAATATTAATAAAAACACGAAAAAATCACAAACCGGCAATATGAAACATTTTATTTGAATTTACATGAGGGTAGTTTCAATTTTAGAGGCATTATAGAGATGGACCTTCGGATTCGGGTAACGGATATTTTAGTTGTTTATTACTTAATAAACAATGAGAATACATTATCTATGGTATATGTGTTAATCAAAAATATGAACTATAGATTTGTTATCATGTTACGGTGTGTAAATATTTTAAGTATTATTGGATGTAGAAAACCTCCATTTTGACTTATCATAAAATCAATCATTTAGGAGCTTACTGTAAGTGCGTAATATAAATTATAATAAAAAAAAAACTACTACGGCGCCATGAATCAATTTTTGGATTGTTTGTGAATACGTTGGTACGACTGCGCTTGCGAATAAATATAAATCATGTTTTCTTTATTCGTATGATAAAGTTACAGTTATTTGTTCATCGTCCAAAAAAATAATAGAAAAATAAAAAACAGGAACGAAAATATTTTCGTTTCAAATCTAAAAAGAGCAGGATACTGGTGATATCGCGAGCAATTTTTAATTGTATTAGGCATAAATAAGCATTTTACTTATATTGGGTACAAATAAATATGCAGTTTTTATGGGTCAACTTTTGTGCCAAAAGAATGTAAAGTGTGCAGGTGCGCAAAAATAATAAATTATAAGCTACAGCTGTGAGTGCAAACGCCGTAAAACTGTAAAAAACCGACTTCAGCTTTATTGTGATGTGTCATGATGATCAGAACTGGATCAAATTGATTGTACCAAACGGGAAAGACCTTTCAAATAAAAAATATTATCATAATCGGTTTAACCCGTTGAAAGATTGTCAAAACTTTAACTCTATCACGGTTTATGAGATACAGTTTGACGACAGTCAGACGGACAGCGACATCTTAGTAACATAGTTCTGTTTTATTTGGGTACGAAACCCCTAAAAAAATCAGTGGAATTGATAAACTTCTCTATTTCTTTGTCGGTTGAAAAATAATCATGTAAGGTTTCGAATTTATATATTAGTATTTAAATTTTTATCACACAAAAATACCTAATGTTAAGCGACGTAAAATTGTTATCGCAGTTTGGTTACATAGATAAAAAGCGGGAAGTGTGCTTATCATAATGGGAATTATTAATCAATGGTTTCCCAAACGTAAATACGAGTACACAATTTTTAATAATAAAGTACCTATATTCTCAATTATGTTCTTCTGGTTGGTATATTATCACACCCAAATTTAGGGTTTGGGATATGACGAAACCATTGCCGGCTAATATAAAAATATTGAAATTTAGATTATTACACAAGCGCAATTAAGCCTGATAATTGAAAAAACCTTAAGATTTTATTTCCATCACGGGATTTATCTAATATAAATATACCAAAAAAATTACAGCCCCGACAAATAAATTTTCAAAAATACGCCCGTATTTTATATATATTTTAGCATCTGAGAATTTCCTGGAGCAGCTATTCGTTAAAACTGCGTATTGGTATATCAGTCAATCACCTATTTTTTATAAGTGTAGGTACTAAGTTTCCTGTTTGATGTTCGTTGAAATGCGCTAATCACTGGGTTGGCGTCTGGTAAATCTGATTTAAATATAATATAAATGTTTTAGCTGACAATATTTTAATTATGCAGGAAGACATTTCTAAACAGCCTTAAAAGAATAATAGACAAAAAAAACGTTAAAAATACTGAATTGTTTAAATAAATTATCTAAAAATAACTCGTGACAAGACGAAATGCCAAGTAGAATCATTTAAGTATAAGAATAAATTATGTATTTTTTTTATTAGGATAAAATATATTTTATTCACATAGATCTTGCGCCAGCAGATCTTGTGACTCGTCTATATAATTCTAAAATTTACCATATCATGTAATAGCCAGTTAAAAATATGTAAGGGAGTACATATATTATTATCTATTGTTTTGACAGCTGTCAAATATGGAAATAATATTTTTTGCAATTTTTTTTTGTGTAAAAAAATGACTCACCTAAACCAATTTTTTTTTTAATCTTTTTCAAGACCTTCATTTTGGATCCTTTTTTATCTTTTACGGGCGTGGTCTCAGGTTCCAAAGCCATTGGTGGCAGTACGAGGGTCGGCGGAGGCAAAGCCCCGTGCCCCGAAGCCCTAGGGCACGCCGGACAATGACAAGGTCCCCTGGCCTGCCTCACACTCATACAGTCTACACCCATCATTTATACTGCTGTCAACGATTAATATTTAAAACATAACTCACAGTCACGAATTCACGATTTCACTATCACGATTTAATTACGCGAGACGTCCGCTCTACACGAGACCTAAAAGCGGAGTGAGTAAAACTAAGCAAAACGACGCCCCGCAACTGGCTACGAAAGTAAACAATGCACACAGCTGCCGGTTATTTTAACTACAAGGCAGATTGAACTTTAGTTCAATAGATATAAATGTAATAACACGGTAACTGCGAGTGCAGTTGTAACGTTCTTTAGCGTAGCGGCAGCTGCGTATGCTTAACTGCCCTTTGATATTGCGACCTCATACATTGCAGTGCATTAGAAAGGGATAGAGTGTTCAACTCAGTGGGGTAGCTTTTAGAGATCCGTTCTAATTTTATAGAACTGAGATGTTATTTTGATACATTTCATTATGTTTCAAATAAGATCTGTGTTTAGAACAGCATATATTTAGTTACGATTTAGAAAATTCTATTTTACTTTCGGTATATTTCAGAAATAAACAATTTCTGCAAAATTGCTTTGACAATATTTGAGAAAATGTTATTCGAATTTGCATAAGTGCGGTCTTAACTATGAATAACGAACGAATATTTTCTCATTCGGAGTTTTAAAATATTTTGTTATTAATTTTAATAAAAATCCGTCAAGTGCCAGTCAGACTCTTACACAAACGGTTACGTACCATTATTTAAAAATTAATTTTTAGTATTATTTTGTCATTATAACAGAAATACATCATCTGTGAATATTCCAACTGTCTAGCTATCACGGCTCATGAGATACAACAGACTGGTGCCAGACAGACAGACAGACGGACAAACAGTGGAGTCTTATTTATAGGTTTCCGTTTTTAAAAATGAAGAAAGTTTACAAACAACGTCGGGGTTGGTAGGTATACGATCCCAAGCTTCGTCAACGGTAAAAGGCTTACACGTGATTCTTCGACTGATTAAGCAATCATTCTATGTAAACATTTATAAAATCGTAAATTAAATAAAAATTAAAGATATTAATAAACTGACAAGGTAATTCGATTCACATAATAAAAACAAAACTTCGAAACACTAATCCGAGTCAGAATCTCCTGTGTTGTATAATAGATCATCAGTCTCCCTACCAGACAGCTCGTCAAAGGCAAGCATAAGTTAACTAGGTTCCTTCCATCAAGAAAACTTGTGGTGGAGTGCTGTGCAGCAACTCACCAAGGTAAGGATCCACCGCTTTACCAATTCCTGCCGCAGATTTGACATACGTGTAACGTGTTCCAGTTTGGAGGACAGGATAGCCAATAGACTTGCATCAGCCCTGACGTCGCGTCGTAACGACGGGCCTACAACATGTACGGTAGGTATATCTATACGCCACGGTGATCGCTTACCATCAGAAAAGTCATAGAATTATTCACTGTTTTATCCCATAAACAACGACAAAAGAAACACTATAAAAAAGCAGTTGTATGTACAGTGAACATACTCCAAAAGGAGTAACTTCTGAATTCAAAATTTTATTTGGAATTACTTTTATTTGGAAATACAAACGGACAATATCTTATATATAAAATTCTCGTGTCACAATGTTCGTTCCCGTACTCCTCCAAAACGATTTGATCAATTCTAATGAAATTTTGTGAGCATATTGACTATAGGTCTAAGAATCGGCCAACATCTATTTCTCATAGCCCTAAGTGCGGGCGCTACGAAGTTTGCCGGGTCAGCTAGTAATAGTATAGAATAGAATAACAAAATCAAATAAAAACTTACAAACTAAAACATAAAGACATGAATTAATTTTTTTAATCAGGTTTTCATGAATTAAAGGAGATTTCGTAAATCAGTTAAAGATTATAGGAAAATCATTAATTGATTTACGATGTTTTGTTACCTTTTTTCTGCCTAGCCCGTAAGAGAATAAGCGTGATGCTTGCTTGGCACAGACGGCTGTGAAAGCTGAAATCTTATTCACTTAGCTAATTTCTGATTGAACCTACGACCTCCGTCCAATTGGACCTAATTAACAATTAAACTTATTAAGACTTCCGTTGAGGTTTTAATCGCCTGGTACTTTTGCTAAGTTAATGTCATATTTAAAAAAATATATTTTTTTAACGTTCTACGAATAATGTAACTGACTTACGAGGTTCCGGATTCGATTCCCTTGTAAGACAAGTTTAGTTTATTTGAAAAACATAACATTTCTTGAGGTTGGATTTGTGACAGGTGGTATATCAGGCCATGGCATACCACCTGTCACTGCCGTTATTGGGACCTAGTATCGTCTTTTTTTTCTACTTATTTATCGTTTAAAAAAAAACAACAAACATTATTGTAATAGTACCTTTTCAATGATATTGAAAATTCGAAAGATTAGCAGATGGGTTCCTAGAAGACAAATATGCGGTCTACATACCTACGTGAGGTCTGCATCAGATTGTGCAATTCCGACCTGGAGCCGGAATGTCAAACGTGGATACCAATTACCATATACTTCTAAATTGGAACACAACAACGGCAACCATACTACATGACGCTATAAATAAGTAGGGCGTTGGTACCAATTCGGATCATTGTATAAATATTATCATGCCTCTAATAACTTTTTTATTACTAAGTGGCAAGCAAATGCTCTATTTTAACCAGACACCAATCTTTTGAGTTTACAACCTGAGCTGGGTCGACCTCTTGTATGCGTAATGACACTCGCTACTCAAGTCTTCAAAAAGAACTCGAAACACTGGTGTTATCGCGGCAAAAAGGTAAGCTTTAATTAATGCGGACAAGTTGTTATAGAGCTCTCTATTGAAGATTGTTCACAGGGTGGTGACAGGGTCGTCAAATCCCTTCGCTTAAAGACTAAAAATCGCTTGCAAAATGCTTAATAAGGTTATTGAACTTAATACTAATCTAGGCAGATGCAAGTTTTAAGAGGTTCAAATGAAAAAAATATGCGCGTGCCAGCCTCCGCGCAAGGTGGTGTCGCGCATCTGTCAAACGCCATTTACAGTATGAATATAGATTATAGCATATGTACCTATGTTTTTTTTATTTAGGGTGAAAGTTTTGTATCATACAGCTTTTAAAAAATAAAGCATAAATGTAATATTATAAAGTATAACGTTTAGCTTACTATGTGTCAATTATAGCTACAAATCACTTTAAAACGTAAAATTGTTGTTAGTTTAGATGTTATATAGCAGTATGTACTAAAAAATAACTGTTGATTGTGTAATTTTTTACAGTTTGAAATAAATATATTTTTAATCAAAAAGCCGTAAAAGTAATAAATAAAAAAGTCGAAACACTATCTCAACTTAAATATCATGTAATTATTAATATGTAGGTTTTTCTTATTATTTTTAGGCTATCTGTTCACCCTTAATGGTGCATCTATTCAGTAAGTTTTCGTATATATGATACGCAATAGTTATTCTACCAAACAAATATAAAATAGACCGTCGAAGATGGTCCCAAACAAATTTTATTTATATTTTTACGATCTAGACATATTGTCCAAATTACAAACTGATAATAAACATAAAAAAAGATACATCTACATATAAAGCAAAGTTGTGTTAGTTACACCATTGCACCATTGCGTTATAAATAAATAATAGTTTAAAAAAACTATAAAATACGCTTTTATTGCTTGTACAACTAAAAACTAGAAAATAATTCTAAGTTATGAAGAGTTCATGTTACAGGGGGAAAAA
>DVZL01008875.1:0-10043 GCA_018236625.1 Lasaia peninsularis | reverse complement strand
TGTGGTGTGCAAATATTTTAACACTTAATTTATATTTGTTTTTTAATTATAAAACTATATATTATATACTAATACTACGATATATACGAAATAGCAACCTAAGTCTCTTCGAGTACCTACAGCTATCCACATACGTTTTGTATATTTGTTTATCCATCTTTCGTCTTTCAAACATCTTAAACAAAACCTTATTGATTACAAATCTTGAGCTTCCTTAGGAGTAACTGTGTATTGATGGAACCGTATCCGTTTATTATTTTTTGATATTTTTTTAATGCGACAAGACAACCGCGGCTTATAGACACTATATATGTTGTGTGTCGTAGCTGTCTATTGTCGAGCTGTTAGACGAAGGATGCGTAAATAATATTTGAAGTTTTTCATTTTTCAGATGATCTTATGAAGTGTACCATCGCTAATCAATCAACACCCATTGTGGATAAGGCTGTATCTGATAACATTCTACTTGGACATGATAAAACCGATACAAAACATCCTCCTAATACAGTCAAATCTCGTAAGTCCTATTACATGCATATGTTAACGCCAAGCCCCTTGCGGGGTGGACGGAGAGTACCAAGTGCCAAGTGTCACCATTTAAGTATATGTAATAGAATTTATATTTTACTCTCTAACATGGGAGTTCGTAAGATAAGTGGGTCTTTACCAATAAGACCACTGGTAGTAGAATGTTGTGTACTTAGCTCTGATAAGGATCCACCACCATTACTGTTCCTGCCGCCATAATGAAACCGTCACATTCCGGTTCGGAGAGTAGGGTAGCCAATAGCAACATATACTTATAGTAGCAAAAGCAACGCACTTATTATATCTTTGATGTCTTAAAACAACGGTTTACGATTTCGCCATATGCTTGTCTTATCAGAAACCAAAAGAACACACGTTTTACAATATAACAAAGAAGAAAATTCGTCACGCCTAATGCCTATATTCCCGAAGCGGTGGGCAAGGTTACATACACGTATGCACTCAAGATTAGCCGACGATAATAGGTCTCATGATGTGACAGTCACATCATGTTTCTCAAATAAATTAAGAAATCTTCTAGAACAACCGGTTGCTGGGTAGGACAACCCGCAAATCGAACCCTGGACTTGTTTGTTGTTGTGTTGTTGGTTTTTTTTTATTTTTATAGTTGCCAGTAACCAATTGCCAACAAAACATCATGTCATGCCAGTGTCAAAAGAAACACAATCTAGCGTAGACGTCAGCTCTTGTGCTCCTCCAAATTTTGTCATATCAAGCAATCTGAACGCAACTAAATGGATGAAAGGTTATCAAGAAGGTGATTTGGGTAAGTGGTCATATTTTCCGAAAGTAAATTTGTAAATTCATTATAGGTTGCACTTGAACCAGCGGCCTTCGTTAGATATAATGACACTCTGGCAAATGAACCGTTACGGTTGCAATGCTTGAGTTTATTATTAGATCTCCGTACCTAAAGAGTAAAAGCGGCACCCTATTACTAAAACTCCGCTGTCCATCTATCTGTCCGTCACCAGGCTGTATCTCATGAACTGTGACAGCTAGAATTTTTTTTTTCAGATGATGTATTTTATTACCTCTACAACAACAAATACTAAAACAAAACAAAATTAATACTTATTTAAAGAGGTCTCCCATACAACCGAACGCGATTATTTTACCATTTATACAAATAATAGTACGGAACCCTTCGTGTGCGAGTTCGACTCACACTTGGCCGATATTTTTATTTCATTTCGACAGTATTTTTTCTTAAACTCTAACTGGCAAATGTAGCTGTTGCTCTCGGCTTTACCCGTGTATTAAAACTATCTAGATAACCTGCAGGAGCCTGTTAAAAATGGAATAAAAAGCGGCTCAAGTTTTGCTCCAAGATATTATCTATATCTGGATTATGGTTTTTTAAAATCGATTCAACCGTTTAGGAGGTAATTTGAAACGTATATACAAATTGATGATTACATTGGCATTGTCCACGCTATTTCTTAACGTGAATAAAAAATGTCTATGGTAATATTTTGAAAAATCTTAACGAATTCAAATGTAAAAAACTTTTCGAATTGATTAAAAATTTTAGATTCAATAGTAATAAATTATTCCGCCGGTATTCTTTATTCTTTCACACTTAGTCCCTTGCCAGGTAAGCAGAAGGTGTCCAAGATTCCTAAATACTTGCCTAGGTTCCTTCACGATCATTACTCTCTTCATACAAATACGCCAGTTTCGGATACTCTTGACACCACCCTCGGATAAGGCACGGCCGATTTGGTCGTTTTATTATTTATCATTCGTAGGCAATTTGTTATCAGTGACACTTCGCACTTATTACTATCCACCTACATTGCGTGAAAATACGTATGTATGTTTGTATGTAAGTAAAGAGTTAAAATGCCAGTCACTTATTGGCAATGCATTTATCTTTGGACGACATATATTTCTGAGATTTATAAAATTCCTTTTGTTAGTTTTACTTTCAATATCTGTAAGAAAATTGGGATATTATGCCCAGCAGTGGACTTGGAAAAGTTAATGTATTTCAGATATGCAATCTGTATTGACCCAAAGTCATTTAACTATGACTGAATCCTCGGAGAAAGGTTCCTTAAATGTTTCTCGTCATAAAACTCCTCCTGCTAAAGAAGAAAGTGCCAGGGACTTAGAAATTTCCCATTTCCCAGCTATTCATTGTGGTAAGTAATTTGAACATTTTATGCTAATATTATTATTACGAATATATTATCTTCTTTTTAGGGATTTCTTGTCATGTCATAAGGAAACCCTTGCTTTCCAATTTTAAAAGGTACTCAATACTCATATTTCTGTGGTGTACGGTTGTCGCCTGTTAAGATCGTTAGCCGTGTAGGGTCCTGGGCTCAATTCCCAATAAGGCAACTTTTCTTAAATGTTTTTTAGATTATTCTGAGTAACCATTACATTGCCCGGGATCGGAATGTTGCCGGAGTGGCGATAGGCTTGCCACCTATCACATCATGGGCAGTAGTACCTTGGCTAATCGTGGGTGTTCTAGTATATCTATTGGAATTACGAGTCGTGGATATACGAGCTCACCTCTGGTTACTCCTTCGAGGATAATAGGTGTAAAGGTAGTCTAGCCAATAGACATTTTTTAATTGAATAATATAAAGTCTAAAAATGTATATTTCGTTTTCTTTTAAGCAGCTACTACTGTTTTTTTTCTGTTGATTCAAACGAAAAATACTAAACACATTAAGCACGCCTTTTGTACGTGCAGACAGGACGAACGCCCTTGACCTCGGAGACGAAGTACGTTACTCTGCTAATGCAGCTAAGGGTGGAGAGAGGGGGGTGAGGGAAATAATATGATTATTTGAATAGCTAGGTTCTATAATTTACTTGCAGGATAAAAGTAAAATACGGTATAAAAAACTTGGGTTTTATTTTTGATTATTTAATATTTATTTATTTTACAAATACAAAATTATACATTGCTGGTTATTCCGATGCACACTAAGTAAACTTATTGTATGTATATGCTATCTTTTTCTAATGATATTAAAACGAAAGAGATAGAACATTTTGGTCATGTCAAATTGAAAAACAAGAACTTGTACCGCTTTTAATCGATAATAGTCGAGATAATCGATAATACTGTATAGACTTAACTTTTGCAGAAATGCAACGTTAAAACTAATTTTATGGGACTAAAGGACTTTTGTCTCTTTTCTTTTACTTGTGATAAAAAGGGGATAGCGATTATTATAAGTTTAGTTGGCGGCAAAAAAAATATCAGCATTTTATATGTTTAGTTTTTAAAGTCCCGGTCCCTGTTTCGATTCCTTGGTAGGGCAACTTGTTGTTGAGCTTTTTCAATGTATCTGTGATTGTATCAGTGCCCGATATGGCAACGGACTTACCACCTGTCACAGCGTGGGTATCGTCGGCCAATTATGGGTGAATATGTACCTCTGTCTACTATTACTACTGGGCGTTACGTTGATTACTTTTCTTAATTATATAGAGTTTGATTAAATATTTTAGATACTCAATCAATATTGAACCGAAGTCACGCAAATGCAACTAATTCTTGGGGAATACCTTCATCAGAAGTTTCTCATACTAAAACTCTTCCCTACGAAGAAGAGAGTGACAGAAATATTACTCATACTCAAATACCAGCCGTCAATTGTGGTAGGTGTTTTTAATTATTTTTTTTACTCACGAGTTTCCGAGTTTTTTAGTTTATCTGATACACATACTTACGTGTATGAAATTGGATTTGTGTTCGATGTGACGACGGACTTGCAGACGCAGCATGGGACCTAATATCGTCGGGTAATTGTGGGTGCATATGGGCGTGACGATATTTATTTTTTATTTATTTAAATATCTATACATATAATAAAATTGTAGACGAGTGAACATTTTATGTTGAAGATATTAAAAAAATGGGTCTAGGCTATTAAAATGAGCAGCAGAACATATTTTTGTCTTAGATGTTTTGTCTGTCTGTATCCCGGCTGCTATTCACGCTACAACTACTGAACTGATCAAAATGAAATTTGTCTAACGGATAGCCTCTGTTCCGAGATAGATTATGGGCTACTTTTTATCTCGCTTGCTTAAGAGGTTTCCGCAGGATACGGTATACATTTAAAATCTAATCTTGACTATATTTATGTATTCTGAATTAATGTTTCGGTTCGACTGTTTTTAATTTTTTTTTGCTATGTAAATACTAACTTTCGTATGTTACATGACGGACTCGGCGGACGGAGCCACGGGCAACAGCTAGTCTAAATATAAAAGTCAATATCGGTCTACATGTCACATAATCTGATTAGCGGTCCACCCGTCGCTACGAGCAAGATCCTTTTAACAGCGAAACGCAGTTAATATATTATAATATTTAATGCTTCCAATTACCAAATATAAAAATACTACTTTCACGAATATTATCCCCGAAGGGTTAGGCATAGGTGTGCTAGTATATCGACGACTCGTAAGTCCAGTAGATAACAACAACACCCATGATTATCCAAGGTACTAGGGCCCGTGATGTGATAGGTGGCAAGCCTATCGTCACTTCGGACACATTCTAACCCCGGGTAATGTAATGTTTACTCAGAATAATCTGCATAACATTTAAGAAAATGTTATCCGACCTGGGAATCGAACCTACGGCCCTATGCGGCTAACTGTC
Organism: Lasaia peninsularis; assembly: GCA_018236625.1. NCBI lineage: Eukaryota > Metazoa > Arthropoda > Insecta > Lepidoptera > Riodinidae > Lasaia > Lasaia peninsularis. The sequence goes on along the minus strand of DVZL01008875.1, from coordinate 4,855 downwards.
TTAACAGGCTACAGCCGTGCCGCAACACTACAAAAGCGACAAAACAACCAAAATCCAAACCAAAACAAATATTTATTTATAAAATATGTTTTAACACTAATAATATTAATATATAACATGATGGTTTATGTTTATCACACAAATACCTGTCCCCGTCGGAAATCGAACTCGAGCCTCGCGGAAGGTCGGTGTTGGCGTTAGGCGTGAACACCAACCCCTCTGCTAATGATCAAAAATTTGAAAAAGTTTTTTTTTTTGTTTTTTGTCTAAGATCCAGTTAGATATTTTTTTTGGAATTTGAACCCTATGTCTAAGAGGTATATTTATATGGACGATTGATTAAATAAAACTGAGTCACTTCCATTGTCGCTTAATACATTTAGTACTTTACTCGTCTACATGATTATAGCTTTTAGCATTTCTAAAATGGGTTCTGTAGAAGAGTTATGTTAAATTATTTACTAAATTATATAACCCTTCATGTACCTATGTTATTGCAGTCAGGTTGAAGAACTTTCCTACTGTATCCACCACTAGTATTCATCAAGTGTCTACCGCAAAGAATCCACAAGAAAGTGAAAATGTAAAAGTGTTAGGACCTGAAAGTGTGGAAGGAACTTTTAAGGAAATTAAATCAGGTTTTTTTTTAATTTCTTATAATAGTATATAATGGAAAATCTGTTGGTAAACTATCTACGCAAATAATTAAAATTGAATGTCTGTATGTTAAAATACTAAATGCATATGAATGTTTACGAGGTATATATTATATATATATACGAAATAATGTTTTTTAGTTTTTTTGTCTGTATCTCTGGTCTATCTGTTTGTACCCACTAATCTCTGAAACGGTTTGACTGATTTTGACGGGACTATTACTCGCAGTGATGGCAGATATACTGATGTAATAAGAAATGGCTTAGGCTACTTTATTTTAGATTTTTTTTTCAGAAATGTTAAAAAAATTAAATAATTAAATAAAAACGCGGATGAAGTCGTGGGCACAGCTAGTTACAAACAGGTAAAGTTGAGAGTGTTTGTTTGTAATGTTAAAGTAACCGCCTTTTATTAAATACGTCTTATAGGTATGTGTATTGTATACATACGCGAAAATCACATTTATTTTTTTACAAAATTTGTGTGTTTGTTCCGGCTAATCTATGAAACTGCTGGACCTACTCACTGGCAGGTAGCTGTTGTAAGAAGGAGCAACTTGGCTTACTTTTATCTTAGAATTATACAAAATAACCAAACTCAAACGTGGAGGAAGTCGCGAGCACAGCTAGTTACTAAATACCCAGAGATTCCTCTGTGTTACTTGTAATATTCTTATCTTATCTATACTGTCTGATGCGGCTGTTATGCTAGGCCTAATATGTACATCCATTAGCAATCTAAACCTCCGGATAGAAACACGACAATAGCAAACGCGGTGGATCAATACCTGGACCACTCTACCACCAGTGGTCATGTTGTTAGTGATCCAGTCAACCTATAGTTAGTTGTCTCTCACAAGCTGCCTGGTAGGAAATCAAATGGTCTATTCTACATTGAGAACCTAGAACAACACGAGGAAAATTGGGGTTTTCCGTTTCAATATAGAAATCTTTCGCTACATTTTATCACTTTGAACTTTTTCGGCTCCAGTTTTTACGCAAAGTGGCTGCCATCTGACCTCTACAACACAGAAAGGAAACTAGACCCAAACCTAGATTAGGTCTAATTCAATGAATCCTAGTTTTTTCACAATGTTTTCCTTCACCGTAAGAGCACCCAGAAAATGTAAATAAAACCCCTTGCTATATAGTGGGGTTCAAACCTGAACTGTCGAAATGGAAGTCCAAAGTGCGTACCACTACGCCACCGAGGCCGTACCACATTCATCTACATTAAGATTCTCAATTTCAGATGCAAGTCTGCATAAAAAGGAGTTTGAGGTACTTTCGTCACAACCGCATCGCACTATTTGTGATACAGGTAAATACTTAAGTCAAGCTTTTAAAGTCGACTCCCGATTACTTCCTGTGTTCAAATGGGAAAATAGTGACGTCATCAATCCAACAACCAATCAAATTGGTCTAGAACCAGCCAGATCGTAGAATTTCAAATTATCTGCTATTTAATTGGTCGTGAGCGTTAGTCGACAGATACCGTCACTTTTTTTTCTCTACCTAACGTAAACAAACTTTAATGTGTTTTTGACCTGAGCATTTAAAATTAGATGAAACATGAAATCTAAATCATTAAAAAGAATACTTGCTATATTCAAAATTTTAACTTTGCTATCAAACCGTTTATTTAGACAATGGTTCATATACTAGGCACACATAAATAAATAATAATTATTATATTTATTATAATAGATAAATATCCCTGGACATTAGACAAATTGCACAAATTGATCTAACCCCAAACTAAGTGAATAATTTTATTATGCTTGTGTTATTGTGTCAACGATACCAATACATTGAAATACTAAAATAGATTCTACAATAAATTAAATAAGCACCCAGACCTGGTAATATATGTATTTTTATCAAAAAAGGTATGTATGTTTATCAAACAAATGGCTGCCCCTGTCAGGGTTTCGAACGCGAGCCATGCGGTTGGCCGGTGCGTTAGGCGTACGCTAACCCCTCGACCAACGAGATGGTTGAAATTTAATAAAGTCAAATGATTGAAGTTTATAAAATATATTTGAAAATGAAATCAATTATTTGTTTTTAATCCTCAAAACTTCAATTATTTTCGAATAAGTAACTTTTTATTCCTAAAAATAAACCAGCATTTTCTATTTCTATTATATACAAATTTTCGTACATATTTCATGAATCAAACATGTTTTGGCCAAAAATGTACAACGGTTCTCTTTCCAATCAATCTTTTTCCAATGAAATAAAAAACGAAAGAGATTCCAGTCGTTTCGAATTAGCCAGAATACAATAATTTGTACGGTTTTCAATCGAAATATTCGGAGGGACAGACTGAATGTCTGTAAAAATGTCACATATTTACCAACTAATCTGACAAGACTAAAAGTCTTTTGTGTCTTTGAATGTTTCTGTATCAAAGAGTAACCTTATTACTAAGACTCCGCTGACGCTGTGTCTGTCATCGGGATGTATCATTCTCACATTATGTATTTCTATGGTCGCTAAACAACAAACACTAAAAACAAATTAAAATAAATATAGTTTAAAGGTTGCTCTCATACAACAAACGCGATTTTTTTGCCGTTGGTACATGAAGCAGTACGGCACTCTTAGTGACTCTGACTCGGATTTATCCGGTTTTTTTATCCGGTTGTTTTGCGTTGAAAGAAGAGCGTAAACTTAAAATAAGTGTTTGCTAGCGAGAGCAGAATTACCAGCAATACCTCCAGTATCTAATATCGATATGCTAGGTAAGTAAGTTTCTTCTGAACAACAAAAACAAATTAAACTTAGGACTATGTGTCCAGCTTATCACGACATAAAATCACCCTGACTCATGGTAACCGAAGTGAAATACTTGTTTACCTTTACAATTTTTGACGGTATCTATCCCGCAACTATTGTTTTCGTCACATAGATTTACGACAGTAGTTCACCCGAAAAATTAAAAAACAACAAATTATAGGTAGGAATACAGTTTCACAATTCTTTTTGATGAAATCAAAAATTTAGGTTAGTAGGCTAACGAAATGTGAACTACATTAGTAGTTAATGCAGTTAACATTTTGTAAATGATATTTTTACAAGTATTAAAAAAATACATCAGCAGCACTAACAAATGATGATGTAGTTGGGTGCCACGGCAAAATATAAAATCGCCACATTTTCTGTTGTGGAGTCTTTTCTAGCCCTTGGGTTAGTGATTTTTTTTTAAATAATAATGAAAAAAAAATACGATGCATTATTATTTTTGACCTAAACTTTTTGTACTTTTCAAAAATAAAAAAAATATATATCAGACAAATTTATAATTTTTAACAATGTGTAATTAATTGATTGAAATATTTACAGTTATTAAAAAATATATTCTCAGAAAATATTTTTTAAAAGAGTTAGCAGAGGTACATACTTGTGCACCCACTATTAGCCGACGATATACGATCCCATTATCTGAAAAGTGACAAATCCGTCAACACATCGGGCACAAACCCAATCTCTGACAACGTTAATATTTTAAGACAAATCGAATAAATGTATAAGAATAAGTTGCCTTACCCGGGAATCGAATACGAGATCTCATGCATCAAAGTCATACCCCGAATCCATTCGACCATAGAGGCGATTAAAGTTATTATCTTATAATTTATAAGAAACGATTATATTTCTCCTCTTTCATTAATTTATTTATCTAATACATTTAAATGAGCAATTCTTGTTTATAATATTCATTTAATTCTGACGTTTTCGGAAACGGCTCTAAGGATTTCGCTGAAATTTGGTACCTAAGGGTTTTAGGAGATAAAAATTGATCTAGATAGGTCTAAGTCTTATGAAATTACGAATCACGACATCTATACTACTCTGTCGGTAGCACTTGGACTTGGAATGTCAGATGGCAATAAAATAACCACCGAGGGAAGCTCGGACGCCCAGGTACTATGACTTAAGCTACCTAAAACAGATTGCTTCTACGAATCCAATTCACACTTTTTTATTTTTTGATGAATGAACACGAAAAATGATAATAAAAACATAACGCATCGATATACATTATATTACAAAAAATCCTTATGATTTTAATATACACGGTAAATCGTTGATTAGCGATCTCTGCCAAATACCTGGTACATACATAGCTTCACGCCAGGTCCCCTGCGGGGTAGGCAGAGAGTATCGAGTGCCAAACGTCACGATCCCTACAC
>DVZL01008874.1:0-10043 GCA_018236625.1 Lasaia peninsularis | reverse complement strand
TGGATAATGTACCTTTCGAATGGTGAAAGAATTTTTAAAATCGGTCCAGTAGTTTCGGAGCCTATTCATTACAACCAAACAAACAAACAAATTTTTCTTCTTTATAACATTAGTATAGACATATTTTGCAATAATTGTCTAAACAGCCATTTTATACATTTATCGAATACTGTTATGTCAAGTCCTTGCGTAACCAATTTACCTATTGTTTTACTTGATATCTTTGCAAATTCTGTTTAAATCTACTCTAAACATTTAGCTATGAAAAATATAGATAGGTACCTATTTATTAGAATTAACACGTTTTGTAATATGCAAATACAGAACTCGCCACCTTAATTACACATAATAATAATACTTATATCTATATTCTATTTAAGCGAAAAAGATTGTTAAAGAAAATACCTTCACAAAAGTCACAGCGACGTAGAATGACTACGACGCTATGAGCTCTCACTCTCTTTAATATTTACATATTATTATGTACCTACCACTTCTTGATTTGCAATTTGTATGTGAAAAGGATTTCTTGCTACGTTGCTGGGTAGACTTGCTCATTTAATGTTGTGCATTTCGTTAAACCTGTTTTATGTTTATTAGACTGTTAATTTATATTGGTAATAATATTTTAATTTAATAGATAAGCATAATTTATACTTTCCATCATCGACACTTGATGGAATTCCATTGTTTATACACTTTTTCCTCGCGTTCGAAGCGGCACAAAATTTTATATTCTTTCCATTCCTGCGGTACCGGGCGTTTTATACCTGAACCTAAGACTACCATTGCGGCGGTACCCTGTAATGTCAAACAATTTTTAATCCTTTTTTTGGCTTCGTGTAACGAAAAAACATATTTTTTTGCTTTGAGTATTAGTGTTAATGAATTGATTGAAAGCGTAAGTGGACAGCTTCTTTGGTTTAGAATCTATAGCTAAAATAAAATACAGGGTTTCATGTACCCTGTACCGCATTGAACAAGAGGATGTTTATGCATATTTTAGGGATGGGAAAAACATATATCGATGGACCTAAGTTTTATTGAAGAAATAAAAGAAAAAATAATATTAATTTATGTTTTTCAATAAAGCTATCCAAACAGAAGTTTCTTTTGCGTGCGTTACATTCAATTAAAATTTTTTTAACTTTTTTGTTAGCTTTACGACTTGTTAACACGTTCCCAGCGACACTGTTTTTGTTATACTTTCCATTAACTGTGGTGCGAGGTGTTTTGAACCCTATCCTAAACCAGCCATTGTGGCGATACGAGGAATATTAACGGCTTTACGAGACTAAAATATTTTTTTTGGAGCAAAGTACAAAAAAAACAAGAATTTTTGTCTTGATTATTATTAAGAATGAATTGATGAACTTAAGTGACACCGCTGCGGTTAGGTAAGGCTAGCTTACAATCTGTATAATAAAATAATGTGTGGGATCTTATGCACCCTGTACCGCAAGTCCTTTCGAGATCATCATCTCGAAAGGACTTGCGGTACAGGGTATATATTTTGCTTGTTGTAGGTTCTGAAATTTTAACATAGGTAGATCCTGGATTCGAATAAATTATATATTTATTCTTATATTAATGTCATTTCTGCCTTAGTGGGTTTTAATACTCATGTAGAAATAACATGTTGACGACACAATGAGAGTGTACAGCTATATACGTAAAGTACCTCCTTAATTTACCTACTGAATAAAATTAGGTAGTAAGTATGAGTTAGTGAGTTATCTGTTTTTGAAATATCAGTCGCAAATCTGATATTGACTCTAATTTACTGGTCGTATCTTCATTATTGTTTATTGCATATAACTTTTTTTCGGCAATACTTATGCATAATTGTGAATTTCAACGTGAAGACGCGTGCACTATAATATCAAGTGCAACGCACAACACTAGTCGGTTGAAGCCATCGCAGGGTGTGGTACAAGGTGCGCGGGAGTACAAGGTGCTTTCATTCGCGTTCTGCGCCGTATTAACATTTTATTTATACAGTGTGACACGAGGTTTAAGAAACCCGGTACTAAAATAGGTATACCAATGAGCCCGGGGTTATAAACACATCTCAGATATATGTTTATCCCTTACCTACTCCGATTCAAACAGAAATTATGGCTTTCGCACGACAGAGAAATCTATGTTTTTCCTTGCCGCACTGCAAGTGCGACGTACACCAGGTGTTTAAAGCCCTGTTCCGCATTGAACGTGTTAAAACACACACTTGTACTATTCCACAATATTTTAAATTTTACTTTCAGTCCTGTCCTTCAGTAACACCGAAAAATGTGTAGAATTAATTAAATTTATTTGTCTTTTGTTTTGCAAGTCCTGATGATGCTGTAAAAAGTAAAACCGGTTGGCTAAAGTAAAATTTCAAAATAAAAATAATAAATATTGTGGAATAGTACAAGTGTGTGTTTTAAAGGAAATAATTATTGAACAAGTATTATTATTAGAGAAAAAAATATAATCATGGGTTGTCTGATGCTTAAAATTATAATTGCAAGATTGCTTGTAAGGATCAATCCTATGAACACAATTAGGATTAAGAAATTTAATTATCTGTGTGTATCGTATCTGTGACTCCTCTATCCGCAGTAAAAAATAAATAAATATCAACACTGCTCAAGTCAAAATTGGCAGTTTTTTATGTTTGAATACCATTGGATAGAGCTGCTTGCTCATTGCGCGTCTAACCATTGGTTACCTACATGAAATAGACTTCAGCTAATCAGATACCACAATTTAAAAAGTAGAGACATCGTGCAAATCAGTTGACCCTGAACACCGCACAAGTCGTCACTCTACCATATTATTATAGTAAAATTACTTGACACTATGAGATTTAAATATTTTTATGTAAGTTTTACTGAAAAGTCTAGTATGCAGGAAGTTACAAATACATACCTTCACTTGCAGAGGAGGCAGAGAGCGCCGAGTGATAAGTATCACGACCCCTGCATACTTTGTCTTCTTACAAATACACCGGTTTCGGAGACTTTTGACACCACCCAATATTTTATCTCCTATTCTCTCTACATGACCGAACCATCGGAGCATTTGATATTGATTGATACAGTTAGCTCCAGACTTCCCAACCTATACTCCCAACATCCCTATTTCCCAGCATGTGAGTGCATGACTGTATACGTAGTAAATAGTAAGAGAATTTGATGTTAATTTGATTAAATGAAATGTATTAGTCCTAATTGTGAACGTCGATTATGTATTAAAAATAAGGAATGGATGGCTCTCCCGATAAATTGATATAAGTAAACTGTATTACTATAATAAATAATTATAATTATAATATATATAAAAATAATACAAAGAAAACACAAAAAAACACAAAGGGGAAAATAATAATAATATATATACGAAGGGAAAATTATATATATACATATATAGTTATATAAATTTAGGGTTAAGTATAGCATGTTTGATAATACAAAGTACGATCGGGAGAGTCTACTAATAAATACTAATCACTAACAGTACTAACGTGACTGAAAAAAAACACAGTTTTATTGGGGCAGGTGAAGCTATTAGTAGCTTGCCCCCTCGCAGCTTTCCCTTCCATAGTCCTAAAAACGTGTCGCCTACCTGCCCGGTACTGCCGCCACCCACCCTTAATGTCGGGGTTGAGGTGGGTAGCTAAATGCGCTCACTTCCCCCTCCTGTTGTCCGGGTTGAGGCAGGCGGTTTAGCAGCTTGTCTCCCTGAAACTTCCCCTCTGAGCCGGCGAAACTTCCCTTTTCCTTTGCGTTGACTCGCTTCATTCCCACCACCCCAAATCAAAAAAATACTTTTTAATAGTCTCAAAGGTTGTCGCCACATCCGTAGCGGCAGTAACCCAAGAGCCCATTAAAAAAACCCGGGCGAGTGCTGTACATAACCTATCACCACTCTGCTGGTGTACTCTACCACCAGCAGGCATATCAGAAGTGAGTCAGGCAGATGATCTATTCTACAGAGGGGACCTACACGGGGATATTATATCAATTGTGTATTATTCGATCTACTTCCGCCTACCTCTTTGAATACATGGGCGTGACGATATTAATTTCACGGTATTCTTTTAACAAGTTGATTAATTAGCCAATCACAGCTCTCGAAAATATTAATATTTCAATCAACAACTCTTAAATGTATCTAATTGCATAATACAATTGGCTTTTACTTCAAATACTGACAAGTGATTTGTTAATAAGGAAGCGTTTGTTTTATATGTATATTAGCAAAATCAAAAGTGTGTCGGTATTATATCATCAGCTGTCGAAGTCCCGTCAACACGATTCCGGAGATCCGCTACGTGAGGATCCCCTAGATTAGTGATTAGGATGGAGTGCACGCAGGTTGGTTTTTGCAAAACTAATCCGAAAGTTCAGCAAAGGAAACGGTATAGGCGAGTTTTTAATATTACTAGTAACCACGAGATTGCTTATGTACAGAAAACTATTGCGAAAATTCCAAAACTATATTAAGTATACAAATTTTTATTACTAATTTAATTTTAGTGTATTATGGATACAATAATATCATGGTATTACATGAACTCTTGCCATAAAGATGACAAATATATGACAACCGTTTTTTATGTAGGGAAAATGCTCATTGTTATTAAATTATTATAAACTTATATTTAATTACTGACGTAAAACTTTAAAAAAAATTACACTTTGATGTATTGTGGCAGACATAATCGAAAAATAAAAAAATATTAAAAATATAACTTTTACAAATAAACAGATCTAAGTTTTAATTATACATAAATTAGATATACATAAATCGATCGCCTTTGTGGTGTAACGGTACAGGTGTCGCTTGTTAAGACCGTTTGCCATGTAGGGTCCCGGGTTCAATTTCCAGGTCGAGCAACTTTTTTTCAATGTTTTTTAGATTTTTCTAACTAAATATTACATTGTCCGGGATTATAATGTGCCCGAAGTGGCGATAAGCTTGCCACCTATTACATCAGGGCCCTAGTATCTTGGCTAATCGTGGGTGTGTTCTAGAAGGTATATCTACCGGACTTACGAGTCGTGGATACACCAGCACACCTCTGCCTGCCCCTTCGGGGATAATAGGCTTGGAGGTACTTTTTTTATACATAAAATATATTAGAATTATAGCCACACTATTATATTTGCTTTCTTCTTAACATTTTATGATGTATCAGATTCCAATAGTGAAATAATGTATGGCGTAGTAGTTTTGGAGCCTATTCAATCAAATAAGAAAAAGAAAAAAATATTTACAAATGCTTGAGACTACACGATGTCTACTTCCTGTAAACCTGTGCTTATATGATAAGCAGTGACACTTGTACAATTTTGCACATAAAGATAGATAGCGCTAATATTACATATTATTTATTATTATATTAAGTTTTCATTATTATGTGTTGATGTATATTGTATGTGTGAGTGTTTGTATGTGCTTGTATGTCTGGATACATGTGAGTTCTGCGTGAATTTATTTTGCAACGGTTAGTAGTTTTTCTACAACAAATCTTTCTAGTCTAAAATATGCGTAAGCTCTATGGTGATATACTCTTTGGTAAACACCGATACAAGGTGTTAAATTCCATTGTACTTTTCACTCTTGACTTTTAAACACTTGATGTCTTTATAACAAACCATTTTGAGAATAAGTGAAATCATTTGTTTGGACTCTCAAGTTTAATAAATTAGGTAACATGGTTTCGGTATACCTTATTGGATTGATTTGTACATAGAAAGTTTTTACATACATATCTTCACGCCAGTTCCCTTGTGGGGTTAGGAGTTATTATTTTTTATGGCACAGGCACACTAGTCTCTTGATATTAACAGATAACCGACTCCATAGAAGTTGTAGACGCGTAGACATCTACGGGCTACCCTATCCTCCAATCTGAAACACGACAATAGCGTTATGATGGCAGGATTAAGTAATGGATCCCTACCCGGGTGAGTTGCTGCACAGCTCTCTACCACCAGTGATCTTGTCGATATTGACCAAGCAAACCTATGCTCGCCTCTTACGAGCCGACTGGTAGGGAAACAGATGGCCTATTCTACACGGAAGACCCGGATCAAATATCATGTAAATAAATATCATGGAAAAATTAAAATCATGGAAAGTTTCAGAAGTAGAGTCTGATTTAAGATGCAGACTTTGATACGTGGGACTGAGAAGTTGAGCAAAGTTATATCTATGGTATTTATAGGTTACGGTTGCGTCGTTTCTGCTTAGGAGACTCACTATTTTGTCAATTAACTAATAACTTTAATAAGTTAACTAATATTATTTTTGCATATTTTAGTTTTGTGTTCAATTGTTTAATTTTAGTAGTGTCTAATGCCCCACTTGATTGTACGCCAAGTTTAAGTTTTTCTCTGTCTTTTTGGCTCGCCCTTATGTAGAAAGAATTTAAACTCTTTTCGGATTAAAAGTTAAGTCATTGGTATTTGGGTCAGTTTGTAAGAGTTCATTGGTTCTGATAGCAAGTTGGATAATCCCCGTGACAAATGCTCCTATCTGGGTCGAACAATCATTGACCTGGAAATATTAGATAGCACATTCAGATACTAATTACACGATAGCTATAGTGTTTTTTCTTATAAATAGGTATTATACGAATTATGATGAGTGTTTGTGCGATAAAAATTTTTTGTAAAAACATTATTTATTTTTTTGGTTTTTAAATGGGAGTTGCTGCACAGTACTCTACCTCATCTTGAACGTGACCCAGTTAACCTATGCTCGCCTCTTACAAACTGCTTGGGGGTGGGCCCGGACCAACACGAAAAATCTATATATTAACTAGCTGACCCGGCAAACGTTGTTTTATTTTATAAATTAATTACTGAAATGACCATAAAGTATAGGTTGGTGGTAAAAAGTAGAAATTTAGGATAGTATATTATATATTTCTAATGCCACATTATAAAAAATAAAAACAAAAAAAATGTGTAAAAAAAAATAGGATTGGACCACACTTAACATTTAGGGGTATAAAAAATAGATGCTTGCCGATTCTCAGACCTACTGAATATGCTCACAAAATTTCATTAGAATCGGTTGAGCCGTTTCGGAGGAGTTCAATTATTACGCACCCTGTGACACGAGAATTTTATATAGTACCCGGATGATCGAACTTTGCTCGGTGTTAGGTAATACCTCACTTTTTTTTGTAAATGTGTTTGACATAATTTACAATGTTTATCTTGTTTCTGTGGGGCTTTCAGGAACAGTTTTCTCACAAAAAGAAGGAACTCAAAAAAAAAGTATCAAACGGGCTGGGTTTTGAACCTGGAATTCTTCGTATTAAGGCGCCAAAATTTCCCAACTGAGCTGTACCAACTTAACAAAACGCGGCGACATTTAGCTTTGTATTGTAATGATAAAGGTTTTTATTCCATGAAAACACGATTAATAAAAGAAACCTGAAAATAAAACCTAGCTAGATCGATTTATCGCCCCCAAAACCCCTTACATACAAAATTTCAAGAAAATCGTTCGAGCCGTTTTCGAAATCGCTGATATATTGTATATATATATACAAGAATTGCTCATTTAAAGGTATTAGATAGATTATATAACGAAAAATAATTATAAATGAAGAAGCATTATGTGATAACTTCTAATTCGATATGATTAAGTTATTTCTCAAGTTTTTATGTAACTTCACAAAGCCCAATTGATTAATGTTTTTATATTTTACTAGCTGTGCCCGCGATTTCAACCGCGTTTTTATTTCATTTTTTTATTCTATACATATCTAAAATAAAAGTAGCCTAAGCTGTTCTTTATTACATTAGCTGTCTGCCAATGAAAGTCTTGTCAAAATCGGTCCATCCTTTTCAGAGACTAGCGGACACAAACAGACAGACAGACAGATAGACGGACTGACAGACAAACATTCTAAAAAATGTTGTTTTGGTTAAGTATCTTGTAAATAAACATAATATGATCTTAGTAAACAGCGGTTATTTTAATATTACATACAGACACTCCAATTTTATTTATTCGTGTAGATTTTTTGTTTTAGTTATCATTTTCATTGGTTTTATTTTTTTGTTTTATAATTATTAATTAGACTAGTTACGTTACTTTTTTATGGTATTGGAAGACAACCAAGCAGACGAATTCCCTGATGGTAAGGTCAGAAATATACGTCGTCTATAGACACCAAAGAAGGCAATGATGCATTGCCTGCCTAAGGCGGAGTTGGAAAGTCTCTTGCGAATGTGAGTTAATAAGCTATCTTACCCCCCAAACCAGAACACGACAGTGACAAGCACTGACGTTATAGTGGCAGGAATAGGTAAGGTACCAATTCGGGCGAGTCGTTGCAAGACTTTATCTACCTACCCAGTAATTAGTTTTTTTAAAACATATTTACCTGTATTTGTTTGATACAGTAAGATTATTATTTAATTATGGATCAAATGTATTATACCTATTATGATTTTATTCAAGAGTTGGTAAGCCTTCTAAATGAAATAAAAAAAAGAAAACGATCCTTTTCTTCCAAACAATAAGCTTAGTCAATACGTTATAAAAAGCGGTTTCTTAGTAAATCTTATCAGATTTTCTCAAGCATAAGTAGGATTATACTCTGAAACCTCAATTGTATCTCTAAGAAGCTGCTTTATCGTAAGCGGACGGTCACTGAACAAACGAGAGATCTAATATGAACAAAACATGATTCCGGATATTCCGAATAGTTATCTGTTTTGTGGACAAAATATTTTTTATTTCCTTATCATATGTTTTGCTATATATTATTGTGTAAAATTTCCTATAAGACTTTGGCTACTTCAAAAATAAACCTATTGATGTTAATACTTTCAACCGACTGATGTTTATTACGCGATATCTCCGATAAATACCAGATTTTAAAAAAGTGAAAAAAATATTTTAGAAAAAGTAAAGTCCTAGTTCGATCCCCAACATGAGTTTTGCTACTGAAGTATATTTTCTGAGTCCTCTTAGGGTAAAAGAAAACCTTGAAAGAAAACCCGGGATTTGTGTCTAATATTACTACGAAGTTGCCATCTGTCAAGTCTTGCCTACCTTTTTCGGGATAGTACCTATTAATTAGAATAAAAGAGTCTTATTAAATACAGTACTTGGTACGGGTCAGGCGGTACAAAATTCGCCGGTACAGTTAGAGACTAATAAATTAGGCAAGTTTCATGTAATATGTAGAATTAAAAAGCAGCCTTCATGATAGCGTTGACTCCTTTGTGTATTCGCTGGGGGCTATTATAGTTGGAACTAGTTATTACGGGGTTATTATATGCAATCAAGGTGAAATTTTCCATAGAATGAAAGATGTGTGAATATGTCATTAGCCAATATGTAAATTGTCATTATTATGTAATACGTAATACTTGTCACTCCATACTCTCTGCCTACCTCTCGAGGGACCTGGTGTGAAGATGTTTTATTTTTAATTATTTTAAAAAGTACCCTCACGCCTTGTCCCCGAAGGGTTAGATACAGATGTACCAGTAGATCCACGACTCGTAAGTCCAGTAGACATACTAGAACACTCACGATTAGCCAAGGTACTAGGGCCCATGATGTGACAGGTGGCGAACCTATCGCCACTTCGGGTACGTTCTAATCTCGGGCAATGTAATGCTTACTCAGAATAATTTGAAAAACATTTAAGAAAATTTGCCCGACCTGGGAATTGAACCCGGGACCTTACGCGCCTAACCTTAACAGCCGTGCTGGTACACCAAAGAGGCGACAATTATTGTTTAACGTTAATAGTGGAGTAGGCTTTTATATCCTTCTAATATTATAAATGCGGAAGTTTGTAAATATGGAACCCATATATACTATGGATGGATGTTCGTATGGATGTTTTTCACTTCTTCACGAAGAAATTATTACAAGGATTTAGATGAAAATTTCCAGTAAGATGGCTTATGCATAAGAATAACACATTGCTACTTTTTAACCGCCTCGTTGGCCGAGTGGCTAGCGTACACGCCTGACCGCATCGACTAACCGCGAGGCTCGGGTTCGATTCCCGA
>DVZL01008873.1:0-10043 GCA_018236625.1 Lasaia peninsularis | reverse complement strand
TAATTAATATTTAATCTTGTATTATATGCAGTTTTATATATATGAAATATTTTTTATATTATATAATTTTTTATATTATATTATATTATATTATATTATATTATATTATATTATATTATATTATATTATATAAATATTTTTATATAAATGAATATCATCATGCCCATATCGCAGACAGAAGGAATATATGCACCTACGATTAGCCAACGATATTAATCCCATTACATTGATAGTAATATTTAGAATAATACCATTGAATGTAATAATTTAAATACACTGAAATAAAGGTTTAATTACTTAGGTACATAAAATGTTATTACAATAATATATCAAAACGTTCCGCAATGACCGATCGAATACCCCTTCAAAAACACAAAGATGACTTGTGTTCTGAAATATAAAAACTTTTTTGGACTGTCCGAAACACATGATCCCATAAAGTGATTTAGCCAATTTAAGATGACCTGTTAGTTCAAAGATACCCGTACATTCCGGGTTTCGACTTACCATAGTAGTTGGATAATTTGTAATGAGAAATGTTCTAGATGTAATTTCTGAACTGTAAAAGTTAAGACTTGGGAATTACGGCAATATATGCTCTATTCAACAAAAACAAAAAAACAAAAAATGAAATCAGACTTCGCGTTTCTGAATTATAGCCAAATTTAGATTTTAACTTATTCCCCTTTCTCACGGAATCCCTTTCTTGCCAAATTTCGATACGATCAGTAGTTTTAGAAAAATACTGAAAAAAATCACATATTATGACTATTTTTAAGTATCTTTAATGTATAGAATTCATTCTTCTACAGTTTTATTATACATAATATGTATAGATAAGAACTCATTAGGTACTTGTTTCTGCTAATAAATATTGCTCAACTAATTTAATCTGGTTTTAAAAAATCCTGCATGTAACCACTCGTGCCATCATTTTTTAGATATTTTGAATGCAGAAAATATAATGATATTTAATTAGAATAACACAAACCAAATATTGAATTAGAATGACACTATTTAAGATTCATTATTATTAAAAATTAAATTAATTTAGCACTTTTTAATTATAACAACACTATTTAAGTCACTTGGTTGAAATATATTACATTTTTGATTCGAATTAATATTTTCTTATCCGATCTTAGAAAGTTGCAAATAATACACTACATATTTTTATTTATTGCCCCGGTGGTCGAGCATGGTGGTCCCGGGTTTGATTCCCGGATGTTGCAACTTCTTACGTGTTTTTTCAGTTAATCTGTAAAAATAAGGTCGACTGGAATTGGATTTGTATCCGATTTAATGCAAGCTTCGATACACACACGCGCTTTCTCACGCACACACACAAAACACACAAACAAGACTGCAAATTCGCCGCTGTTAATCTAATTAGATAACTTATTTAGCCCTCTCATGAGTTAACTACCTGCTAATCCTTCAAACTGAAACACAACAATAACAAACTAATACTTTGGTGGGGAAAGAAGAAGTGATTGCAAAAGCGCGTGATAAAAATAAAGTGTACAATGTACATAAATAAATAGTGTGTATATAAGTGTAGTGAAATTATACAAATGTCCTGTACCTACACAATGATATTTTACCTCACTTAAAATAAATATTAAAAAAAAGTTACCCACCTCGTTATTTAGAGGTTATTTACGAGTACTTAAAGTTTGTGGATCAAGGCTTGCTGCTATTTATAATAGTGAGAACGGATTGAAAGAAAGTATTGATATAAAAATGAGAAAGGGGTTATGTGGAGAGAATGAAAGAGTGACAAAACAGATATACAATGCAAGTGTGAATGGCTGTAGGTACCTGGGGAGAACTAGATTGACATTCCACGACAAAATAGCTCGTGTATTATCCGAGGTTGTCAAGAGTCTCCGAAACCGGCGTCTTTGTATGAAGTGAGTAATGAATGTGGGGGACGGTAGCCAAGTATGTAGGAATCGTGACACTTGACACTCAATGCTTTCTGCCTACCCCGCATTAAGAGCAAAGTTTGTTGCACCACCTACAATCTATACATAGGTCCTTCGAGCCGGACCTTATACAAATCACCGTGCTACCACAAATAAAAAAGGCGGTATGTATATTTGTTTTTATTGTAGCAAATAAATAATAAATACAGATAATAATTATATGATACACAGATTATTATTAATATTATAAGATATATTTATTGTTTACGATGACAAATTTGTTATAAAAACATAATCATTGTATAACATACGATGTATAATAATAATTTAAACGCATTAAATCTGCAAAAAAAGCATACTTCAAATACATTACACATGGTAATGTATTTGAAGTCCTGTTTTTAAATGTTTTTTTGTTTTACTTTATATTTCAAAAAGTGCTGAACCAGCTGCCATGAAATCTATAGTCATTTTTATTTATATCGAACCACCAAGTATGGCCTATCTTATAAAACAATCAAAAATTCATTGGGCATATTATAATAATAATCGCATCTGTGTATGAGCGTGGTCGGTGTCCTTTAACTTTGACGCATGAGGTCCCGAGTTTGATTCCCGGACAGAGCAACTTGTTGTATGAGTTTTTTTATTTTATCTGAAAAACAAAAGAGTTTGATTCCCGGACAGAGCAACTTGTTGTATGAGTTTTTTTATTTTATCTGAAAAACAAAAGAGTCTGGGATTAGTTCTACGTGTCACATCAGGGGATCTAATACCGTTGGCTAAATGAGATATACAAGAATCTCTACCTACCCTTTTGAGATATGGAAGTGACGATGTTTATTTATTTTCTTTGGGAATTAATGAAACAATCGCCAAACATGAGAAAAACCATACAACCGCATTGTGAATCTTCTTCTATATATAAAGAAGGTTAAAAAAAATTTGAATCCCCCATAAAAAAAACTCCTTTCAATTGAAAGTTAAGGTCACAGCCAATTAAGATCCAAAAAAAAAGAAAAACATAAGCATTACAGTGAATGAATATGCTTACTAACTGTGGCTGGCGAACTTCATATCTCCCACACTTAGTATGAAAATAACACAAAAGTATTCTTTTGAATTTAATTTCTTGACGATTTTTAAATTTACAATTTACGTGACGAACATCAAATGTCTGAAAGATAGGAATAGTTTATAAGGGAAAACGCAATTGTGGTTTATACTATATTCTTAGTATTTTTTTCATATTTCTCAGCTTTGAAAACTATCCTGGAGCTTCAGAAATAATTCAAAACCAAAATTAGCCAAATCGGTCCCGCCGATCTCGAGTCTTAGCGACACTAAAGAACAGTAATTGATTCAATAAGTAGTGTAGACCATAAAGTAACGTCTCATACTAAATGGCTTTGTGTATTATTTAGTCTATAGGTAAGTGTTATTTTATCTTTATTTTTGTTGCACATAAAAGAGTTATTATTTTCTACTCTATTTTATTGCACTTAGCTGCGAGTGTAATATATATAATATGTATAATGTAGTAATGTATACATATAACCAGTGGTTTTATCAGATTATTCTGAGTAAGCATTACTTTGCCCGGGATTACAATGTGCCCATATTAGCGATAGGCTTGCCACATAATGGGACTAATAACTTTGGCTAATCGTGGGTGTTCTAGTATGTCTACTAGACTCATGAGTCCTGGATGTAGTAGCTACCTCCACCTACCTCTTTGGGGATAATAAGGCGTGAAGGTACTTTTTGTATACATATATAGTATTGATTATATCTATAAATTTATTCCAATGAGAAATAATTTTAAAATCGCTCTGCAATTTGAGAAAGAACCAAACACCGATACGGTTTGTCGTTCTAAATATATTCGCAAAGATTATTGACCTTTTATTAACGCAAAAATTCGCAAGATTTTATTTAATTTCGCTTTATTTTTAGGCGTACGAACATACATTCGCCATTGCTCGATAAGAAAAGTGTTAGTCGGATAAAATCGCGAGAAAAATATTGCGATTGGACGAAAAACCAAGATCAAGACTTTTTTGGTCTTATTTTGTTTTCTTTATTATGTAACAAGCATTATTTGTCTATAAATTTAAGATATTTAGAAATAAAAAATAATCATGCCCCAATCACCCACGATTAGCCGACGATTTAGGTCACAGGATGTGACAGGTGGCATGTCGGGCATGCATCCCGGGCTTCCTCTCGATGTTTTCTTTCACCGTAAGAGCACTCAGAAAATGAACTTAAGTTCTTAAAACTCATTGTACCTACCGTACATGGTATTATATGAACCCGATCACCATAATAGAAGTCCGAAGCGCGTATCACTAGACAGCTGAGGCACACATCTCACTGAGGTTCATTAATTTTTTTTTTACTCATTTATTTTTATACATATTATATCAAAATTTTTCTAATACATAAAATAAATAATAGGCAATGTGCACGTGATTTAGATATGGCCCAAAAATAACTTAAAATCTTTATTGCTGAAGAAATATACCCACATAAATATTTTTGCCAATATTCAAGATTTTTATTAATAAAATTAAGAGTAGTGTTTTTGAAATTCGCTCGCAAAATTCGCAAAACACAATGCCATTGTCGTAATGAAACGTGACGTCACTATTAACTGTCAGCGCCATGTGCAAATGAAAAATTTTCCACATTTGGTCAAGACAATATTTATAATGTACATAATATATAGTGACAAATTAATCAAGTAAAGTGTAATAACACTCACTTAATTAATTTCACTTCGTTGATTAAATCATGTATCAGTGGACGGTGACGTCACAAATAAGAGCGCTAAAATGGCGGTTTTCAAATCATCCGAAAATGATGATAGTTAGTATTTTTTTAGCTTATTTATCAATATTTTGTAAGTGTTATATTTTTCAGTTACATAATTACTTGAAGTATTGTTAAAAAATGCATATTCTTTATTGTTAGACTCAAAGATATTAATACAATTTAATCCACTGAAACAGCAAAAACGCTATATTAATATTTTTTTATTTTTGTTCATATTTCAAAAAGTGCCAAATCAATTGCTGTAAATATATAGATGGGACAACCTATCGTACAAAATCCATTAAAAATAACGGGGTAATCCCCATGACTTTCCCCGTGTTGTTTCGGGCACTCTGTGAAGAATAGACCAACTGCATTGCTACCAGGCAGCTCGTAAGAGACGAGCATAGTTTAACTGGGTCACTACCAACATGACCGCTAGTTGTAGGCTGCTGTGCAGCAACTCGTCCGGATAGGAATCCACTACCTTACCTCTTTCTACTGTCATAATGACATTGTGGTGTTCCGGTCAGGAGTGTAAGATAGCCGGTAAACTTGCAGATACGGTATGCGACTGCAACATCTATGGTGACTATAGGACACGGCTGTCTCTTATCTTCATGTGACCTTTGTGCTTGTTCAATGTCTTATCCCATAAAAAAAATCCCGTGAAAAAAAAGTATCTTCACGCCTATTACTTCCGAAGAGGTAGGCAGAGGTATGCTAATATATCCACGACTCGCAAGTCCAGTAGTTATACTAGAACACCCACTGATGTGATAGGTGGCAAGCCTATCGCCACTTCGGGCACATTCCAATCCCGGGACATGTAATACTTACTCAGAATAATCTGAAAAACACATAAGAAAAGTTTCCCGACCTGGGAATTGAACCCTGGACCCCACGTCTGAACAGGCGACAGCCGTACCGTTACACGACAGAGGCAAAGATACAAAAAAGTACAGATTAATTGAGAAACTCCTTTTTGAAATCGGTTAATAAAGTTTTGTGGAAAATTAGTAGTTTCAGCAATTAGTATGAAATAATGAACACATCCCTACTTATACATTACGACATTGACCTTGCCCTCTAGTTCACCTCTTGGAAGCGATCCAGAATTTCATTACTATTACAATACTTTCTGTTGAAAGCTGAAAACGAACATTTAGCACGATGTTGTTATAAAACTAGCTTCCAGCCCGCGAATTCGCCCGCGTGAATTATCAATGGGCAGAATTTTTCCGACTTAATTTACTTATTACGTAAAAACATACGCTCTTTTTTATGTAGTCAGTTATTCTCATGTATCATATTGTAAAGTTTCATCCAAATCTGCCCAGTAGTTTTTTTGTGAAAATGTAACAATACTCACTCACGAATTAATAAATCCATAATCACAAACTTTCGCAATTATAATATTAGTAAGACGATAAGTAAACAAATAAATATCTCCAAAGAAGAAGGCAGTGGTACGGGTAAAGGAGGAAATGAAATAAATATTATATAGATACTTATTCGAATGGTTAAAACCCCGGTTTCCCGTTTTTCCCGTGTTGTTCCGGGTCCTCTGTGTAGAATAGACCATCTGCCTTCTACCAGGCAGCTCGTAAGAGGCGAGCGTAGGTTAACTGGCTCACTACCAACATGGCCACTGGTGGTAGAGTGCTGTACAGCACAATACCCTAAGATAATGTCCCACAATTGGTAAATCTATCCAGGTGGTAAGTACGTCGTCATATTAGCTACAAATCCAATTCCAGCTAACCAAAAAACCCAAAGAACCCAGGAATCGAACCCGTGCGTCAAAGTCTGACATTAACTACGCTTAACCACGAAGGCGACATATATGAAGATTATCACTACATAGTATAAAACAAATCCGCTTTCTCTGTCCCTATATCCTTCTGTATGCTTAAATCTTTATTTGCGTAGGCAACGTATTTTGATGCGGTTTTATTAAATAGGTAGAGTGATTCAAGAGGAAGGTTTTATGTATACCCGTGCGAAGCAGGGGCTTGTCGCTAGTATATTATAAAACAATGAAATACTCTTTGAGCAGCTTGAGGTTAAATATCCAAAGGTGCTACTAGTGTTCACTGTTCAAGCCATTCCTATGCGTTCACTTATATTTGTATGTTATTAACCTCAACCTCTGGTTCTCTCTCATAAATATTTCATTTGCATGTTATTTTAGAGCATAGTATAAAACAAAGTCGTTCCCGCTGTCCGTCTCTATGAGTGATTATTGGGCCCTGTAGTTCCGGGCGACGAATAGGGCTACGGTATCCTCTGCCTGTCGACTAAAAGGGGGGTTGGGGCTGTAAGTCAACGGATCGGGGGATCAATTGGCTTATCAAGCAGCCCCGGGATGCAGTACAGCAGACCATGGTGTGACCCATGCTGCTGTCAACATCTGATGGCACAGAAGACTTGCGTCTTCTAAGGGACGAGCCAAAAGGCTGGTGTCATGGTGACAGCGGTGCGTTCTTCGGAGATCCCGAGGTCACCTGTCTCGCACCGAAGAAGGTCACCGTGTGGTTTTTAGTCAGTAGAAATCTGACATAACCCACCGCTTCCCCCGAAAGTGGTGGGTATCCTAGGAGTATTTTCCACACGATAAAAAAAGGTACAAACAGACAAACAGACAGACCAATATACAGACAAGAATTCTAAAAAATGTTGTTTTGCCATATATGCACGTTTTAAACATTCATATGCTTTTAGTAAAAGCGGTTATTTTAATATTAGGTACATACAGACACTCTAAATTATATTTATTTGTTTAGATACTTAAAGGGTGTCTTTTAATTCCAGGCTCAACGTGAACTTCACGAATTAATTTCAGCCCGGGAGAAAGAAAAGGCCCGTGGGGAAGAAACCATTCGTTTCCTTGCAACAGTTCTCCGGCCGCCAGTCCTGAAGCCCCTTCTCCTCATAAACTCTTTCAACATACTCCAGATTCTCTCTGGCAGCTACGTCATTATATTTTACGCTGTCGATATTGTCAAAGAAGCTGGCGGTTCTTTAAGTCCTCAGGTAAATTAAACAATGAATGAATGTCTGAATTAATGAATACCTTATTGCCCACCAAAACACACACATTATGAAACACATCTAATAATTCTTAATTTACACACAAATAATTGCTAATTAACAATTTTTGCCTGACAGCCTTTGCAAAACAGAACAATAATTACTTTTCCAATGAAACCAAAGACAATTGATAACAATGCTTAATTTTTTAATTTATTCTTAGTTTTTATAATCACTCGATTCGATCTAATCTTAAAGTATTTAAGGAAAGTATTAATCAGTGTTGTGACTGTCAATAATAACATTAATAAATCCCATGACCGCTAAAATGTGTGCGCTCGTGCTCCTATAGTTCGAGGGTGCAATTGATGCTTACACCCGAGCAAACTACTCTGCTTTACATCTCGATTGTGAGGCAAGTAGAAAAAACCGGCATCAAAAGAATAAAACTTTTTTTTTTCAAGAACGAAATTGGGCTTCACTTCTCAATATTTAGAATTGATGACTATTATACTCATACGAAGACAATGCTGAATGGCGAAGCGACCTCTTTCGTCATTAGGCTGAATTTTCCCCCGTGTTGGTCCGAGCCCTCTGTCTACAATCTGTATACAACTGCCTTCCTACCAGGCAGCTCGTAAGAGGCGAGCATAGGTTAACTGGGTCACTACCAACATGATCACTGGTGGTAGAGTGCTGTGCAGAAACTCGCCCGCGATTGTCTCTTACTATCAAGAGAGCCGTGTGGTTGTTCGCTGTCTGATCCCATAAACAAAGAATAGAATAAATATGTAAAAATAAAGTAAATATAATCACGCCCTTACCCCCGAGAGGGTAGGCCGATGTACATATGCACCCACAATTAGCCGACGATATTAGGCCCCGAGATATGAGACATGGCAAGTCCGTCAAATGGGACATTGAGTAGTTTTTCAGAAAAACTGAAAAAACTCATAGAACTAGTCGTCCAGCTGTTTCAGAGATTAGCGAGTACAAACAGACAAATAAAAAATCTGAAAAATATTACTTCATACATTTATGCATTTAGTAAAAAGCGGTAATTAACATACACATCCCAATTTTAT
Source organism: Lasaia peninsularis (assembly GCA_018236625.1). Classification (NCBI taxonomy): domain Eukaryota; kingdom Metazoa; phylum Arthropoda; class Insecta; order Lepidoptera; family Riodinidae; genus Lasaia; species Lasaia peninsularis. The sequence continues at coordinate 1,180 of DVZL01008873.1, read as the reverse complement.
TTGTATAGATTATAATAATTTGTTTTTCCCTAAAATGATTTAGATCTGAAACAAATCTAAGCTTAAGCCTAGGCCGGCTTAATAGTTTAAGCCAAAGATATACCAGTAATGTAAACCGAAACAATAGAATCCAACGTATAATGAGCTTATAAAGCTTTACCCATGCGTGACGGGAGGTTTTGTAAAGCTAACGGAGTATGAACGTATTTGTGATTACGTATATAATTCATTGTCATAATTGTTGTTGATTAAAGCTGAGAAAATTAACTACGCAATGTAAAAATGCACAGCGCCATCTATTTTCAAATTTGATACTACTACTATATCTATAAAAACAAAGAAGATTAGAGTGTCTTTATATAATATTAAAATAAGTGTTTTTTACTAAATGCATTTGTATATTTACAGGGGATCTGTCTCCTGATTCTAAGCTACCTCACCACCAAGTTTTAGCTAAATCAGTTCAGTCATTCTTGAGTTCTAAATAGTCTAACTAACACAGCTTCCTTTTATATACATACGAGTTTTTCGCCGGTGGCTTCAACCACGTGAATTATTTTAATAACATAGAAAGATAACTTTCAAAAACAGTATTTTTCCGACTTGTAATATCTATTGCGTAAAAACAAACCTTCCCTTTATGTAATTGGTTAAAAAGTAGCCTATGTGTTATTCTGATGTACAAGCTAACTTACTGTAAAGTTTCATCCAAAATCCGTCCAGTAGTTTGTTCGTGAATGAGTAACAAACATCTATACATACATCCATCCATACTTAGAAACTTACGCGTTTATAATATTCGCAGGTAGTAAAAGTAAAAATGTAAATTTACACTAGAGTTATTTAAAGCCAAGATTGTTACCATGTTCAGGCCTTCAGAAAAGGTCCGAGCTTAGAAAAGTGCTGCAGGCGCCTACAGCGCTAGTTTTCAGTTTGACCCATAAGTGACGCATGAGTTTTAAAAAAACAGTTCAAATGCGAGTCGGACTACCACACGAGAATTCCGTATCGTTATAAATACGCATAGACATATCTTCACGTACCTACAAACCTGCCTAGCTTCCTCTACATTCTCTTCATGCATACACGCCGGTTGCGAAGACTCTTGACACCTCCTTCGGATAATACGCGAGCTATTAGTCGTGGAATGTCAACTCGGTCTCCCCGGGTACCTTATGTT
>DVZL01008872.1:0-10044 GCA_018236625.1 Lasaia peninsularis | reverse complement strand
GGCGCAGGTAAAGTGAAAAAGCTAGGTTAGGTAGCACGTCTGCCTGTTAGCTTTTCCGTAGCGGGATCCCTCGAGGAATTGGGGGATTCTTCCTGGTTTATAAGGTTTAGCACGCCATGGAAACTTCGATGGCCGGATTAGTAGCCCCTCTTCAGCGTAGAAAGGTTCAGTCCGGGCTGAAGCCGCTAGGACGAGGTGGTAAAATGTGAAAGCGACTCCATCTCGTTCCCTTGAAGACCGACGTAACTTGTTTTCCCCTGAAAGTGGCGGGTTTCCATGAGCGTTTCTACACGTTAAAAAAAGATTATACTGTAAGCAATATGGCTGTCAATAATTATTATACTCTATACGGAAAAGATGAAATTAGTTCTCTTTACAAATAAATAATGTTGAAGCGTCAGTATGTAATATCAAAATAACTGCTTTTTACTAAATGCATATGTATGTTTATAAGGTACATATACCAAGATAATATTTTTAGAATTTTTGTCTGTCTGTATGTTTGTATCTTATTTTTCGACTTTCACTGTTAGACAGCTGAAGTAATAAGGAACGGCTTAGGCTACTTAATTGCTTCATATAGTTTTCCTTCGTAAACTCTATTGCATAGATCCTATGAAGACACGTAATGAAGGAGCCAATCTCACAGGCCGCGTACGTCTGCCGTCGCGTCAAATAGTTCTCATGTGCAATATGCATGAACGATGCCTCATAATATTTCCCGTCCAATACAACCTATTTGTTCTACTGACATGTTTATTGGAGTATTAAATTAACAATGTACTCAGTGATAATCCGTTTTATGTGCTGTGGCAAAACTATACTAGTCTTTGTTCGGTCGTTTACGAGACCTACAACGACAGCGGTCGTCGGCGGCCGATTATAGCAGTGCCAGCAGTCCTTTCACCAGTTGCCGCTTAGCACGCGCAACAAGACGAACGAGGGACACCGAATAGAAGGTAAACGTACTTTGTATAAATCTGCCAGCAACTAGCTTATAATAGGCTGACATCTTGATCATATCTTCGAATAAGCTGGTCTACAGAGTCTTTAAATATAATATAATCAATACAAATAAATATAATTATTGAAGGGTGTATTTGTAATATGAAAATGAACGCTTTTTATTAAATGCATGCGTATGTTTACAAGGTGTTTACAAGGTACATATTATGCTTAACTGCATTCCGATCCGATGATAATTATATGTATATACATTTAGTAAAAAGCGGCTATTTTAATATTACGTACAAAGATAGACCATACAAGCGGTACTTCTTAGCTTCTATGCTATTCTAGAACTTATCATCGGATCGGAACGCAACTCCCCGAGGGGATCCGAAGTGCGTATCGCTAGGCCACCAAGACTCTTTATAAATCTCATTTATTAAATGCTAATATTTTTTGTTTCAAGAAAAACAAAACCCTTTTTATTTTAGTTCGCTTCTCACTTTTGGGATTTGGGTGTGTTGATATTGTTTATAAGCTATTTGAAGACTTGATATTGTTTTGTGTCCCTGTAGAGATCAACTCTACTAAACATCAATAGCCATTATTTGGAGGGTACTGCAATTTACTGTCCATAGGCTTTCCCTGTATAAATGCTCCAAACTTAAGCACTCTCAAAATTGATTGATGCAGTCCATCCTCGAAGAGCTATCACCAGCTCGCACCTGAAACGCTTGGATTTAGATCCTCAAACTGAGTGCACTAGGCATACTTCGATAATGGATCTAGTGTATGCAGCGGCACTCAGGACTAATGCGTGCGTCATGTCGCCAGCCACTAGCCAGAGTAAGTGTTTGATCTCCTTTGAGTGAAGATTGAAACGCCTACCAAAACTTTCTACGTATATTATATCTTTTTATGCGAATAAAAAAAAGTTCCAACCATTATGTATAAAAACGGCAAAACAATCAAGTTTGTTGTATGGGAACACCCTTTATATATTTGTTTTATTCTGATTTTAGTATTTGTTGTTGAAAAATTATACTGTCTAACTATTACGATATATATTAGATCCTGCCTGGTGGCAGACAGACCGACACATAAACAGTCTTACAGACGGACAGCAAGGTCTTAGTAATAGGGATCTGTTTTTTATTCTTTGACCATAGAATCCTAAAAAGTTGTCTTCGATTTGGTGTTTTATTTGGTCTGTTTGGGTTTCGTACCTTAGTTAAAGATGGTACCCTATTTCTAAGACTGTCCGCTGGTCAGTCTATCTACCACTAGGCTGTATATCGTGAAACGTAATAGTTATACGGTTACAAATTTCACAGATGATGTATTTCTGTTGCCGCTATAACATCAAATACCTACTAAAGTATAGAATAATTATAATAATTAATTATAATATTTTTTTCAGACAAATAGATGTCGCTATCTGTATTTAGATCTCGGTAACAGCAACGAGAAGTCACACTTGGTATATTCTCAGAGTATTTAGTTGTATATTTACTACGTATAACTTTCATCAGAAAATAAAGCAACCGATAGCCAAATTTCTATATTATCGGTTCAGTAGTTCTGGCGTGGTAGTACAAACATACACACAGACTAAAATCCTAAAAGTATTAATATCTTTAATGTACAGAATTCATTATTTTACAGCTTTTTTAAGTATATATCTATACAAATAAATAAAATTGGAGTGTCAGTAAAGAAAATAAGCGCCTTATACTAAATGCATATGTTAACAAGGTATTTATAGCAAATATATTTTTTTTAATTTCTGTTATACACTTATCCCTGAAACAGCTGAACCAGTTTTAAAGAGACTTTCACTGGCAGACAGCTGAAGTAATAATTTGCTTAGGCTACTTTTATTTTAGAATTTTAGTTTAGAAACGTAAAAATAAAATAATTATTGGTAGAAATATAAAAGTCACATTACAGTAAATGATTTACTTTTAAAACATATCTATGGCAAGGTTGTATGGTACAAGAACATTTAGTAGAGATGTAACGACACCATCGCCCACTGGAAACGTCGTTTTAAAATATATTCAGGCAAAAACTTATTTTATAAAATTTAAATTGGAAGCTGCCGAGGTAAAAAGCTGACGAGATGGGAACGTGTCGGAAATATTGGTGAAAATAAAAACTGTGCTGAGTTTATGATGTGGCTACGAAAAGAGCGATTTATAATCAAAAGACGGACGGAACAGAAAAGGATAGAATAAAACAGAAGAGAAAAGAATAGAAAAGAGAATATAAAATAGCTTTTATATTCTATCCTTTTATATTTTTTTTTCTGTCTATCCTTTAATATTATTAATTCAGCGGGCTTGTCGTTTTTCTTATTCTATAATATATATAATAAATTAATGATATAATATATCATAGTCATTTCATACAAGCGTCTTAGAAAAGAAACTATTAAGTAATGTCTATAAAAATATATAATAATCTTCCAAAGCATTTGCAAAATTAAAAAAAAACGATTAAAAAAATGAAATTGGCATATTACTGAATATTTATAACGGATTAAATAATAATCTCACACATGTCAAAATAAAATAATTATTGTGTTTTTCTGAGCCAATAAAGAAATATTTATTTTCGTACAAATTTGAATTTGATTATTATTAAACGGGAAAAAGGTATTAGTTTTTATCTATACGAATAGAACCTAGGTTTAAATCAAAATAATTTAATAACATTCGCATTATACTTTCAATTTAAAAATATTTTTGAAAATAATTTTGTGTAATTTTAAATATAAATAGTAAATTGTAAAATAATATTTTACATCAATAATAGAAGGATAGCGACATATAGTAATATTGTAAAACCTTTATAAAGCATATAGGTTTTGGTTATAACTAACTGTGTGACTTCATCTGCGTTTTTATTTAAGTGATTTATTTTATATATTTTAAACGAAAATTCTAAAATAAAAGTAATCTAAGCCGTTCCTTGTTTTATTAGCTTTCTGCCAGTGAAAATTCCGTCGAAATCGGTACAGCCATTTCAGAAATAAGCGTCTGCAAACAAATAGATGAACAGATAGACAAGCATAAATTCTAAAAAAAATTATGTTTGTATATGTACCTTGTAAATATACATATTATGCGCTTAGTGAAAATCGGTTTTTTAATATTACATACAGACACTCCAATTTTATTTATTTGTATAGATAATAATTTATATTATTTTTATAAATTGGTCGCCAGTTTTTTGGCCACACTTGCACCTGACGCGTTAATGCGCCTTGATGAATGTGCGCTCTACACTGACAGCTCGGATTACAGGGCAAGCAAAAACAGCTGGAGCTGGTCTTGTCGCAGCCAGTGCGTCACTAGCACGGATGTTTCATTGGCTATTTTAATTATACTAGCTATCCCGGCGAACTTCGTACTGATCGCGCTTAGGGTTGTGAAAAATATGTACCCATTCTTAGTCTTCATTCTTAAGACAATGGAACAAAATTGGATAAAAAGTATGCTTTGTTTATACCCACAAATTTAATAAAATATATTATAAGCCTCTCTCTAGCTCTCTGTGCCCGTTTTTCGCATTTCTGACTGACTTCGTCCACGTTTTTATTTAATTAATTTTATTTTATACCTACCTTCAAAAAAAAATTAAAATAAAAGTAGCCTAAGTTGTTCCTAATTACATCAGCTGTTTGCCAGAGAAAATCCCATCAAAATCAGTACAACTGTTTCAGAGATGGCAGATACAAACGTACAGACAGACAGACAAAAATATTTAAAAAAAATCATTTTGGTATAGTAAAAAGCGGTATTTAAATATTACATAATATAGTCATTCAAATTTTATTTATTTGTATCGATTTAACAACATGTTCCGGGTTCGATTCCTCTAGGGAAACTTGTATACATTAACTATTTAATTTCGTTATGTATCTACTGATAGAATCATGCGTTATTCTGCGGAAACTCGCTCTACCTACATTATACTGCTATCTCTACAATCGTAGAGCCCAGTCTAGTTTTCTTGAAGATGCTTTGGTTGCAATGCGAAATTTACTTTGAGGTTAAATTGTGACTCTTGCTTCATCGAGTCGCAATGTACTGCCTTTTGGTGGCAGACTAAAAAAATGTTTTTGTTTAAAACTTACTTAATAACTTAAAATCTTTGTTTATTTTGAGCTTCAGCGATTGTTTGTTCCTCTTTAGTTTAAAAAAGTCAGTTAAATACAATCATTTTTTTTTATTTTGTTCAAATTTTATTATTTCTTTTTGTCTGCTGGTCCAAAGGTTGACTGTTTGTATATTATGCACAAAAATATTAAATAAATAAATAAAAAAATCACACTCTATGAAAACCTAACCTTATCGTATTTCTATATCAAATGATATTGGGGTCGACTACCTAATCTAGAAGATTTGTCAAGGGTGACTTAAATTTGCAATCTAGAAGGGAAACCAGATCCAATCTTAGATAAGACCGAATCCGAATCTGGGTTTTTTAAAAAAGTTTTTGGGCATTAAAAAATGTTCTTATGTTAGAAAATCTCATACACATATTTATAGTGGATAGTTATAATATACAAAAGTACCAATTATCCCCGAAACGGTAGGCAGAGGTGTGCTAGTATATCCACGACTCGTTAGTCCAGTAGATGTACTAGAACACCCATTAGCCAAGGTACTAGGGCTCATTATATGATAGGTGGCAAGCCTATCGCCACTTTGGGCACATTACGATCCGGGGCAATGTAATGCTTACTCTGAATAATCTAAAAAATATTTAAGAAAATTTGTCCGACCTGGGAATCGAACCCGGGACCTTACGCGGCTAACGGTGACAGCCTTACCGTTACACTACAGAAGCGATACAAAATATACATAACCGGGTTCGATCCTGAACTACTGGAAAGGAAGTTCAAAGCTCTAACCATTAGGCCACCGAGGTTTAACAGTTTAATACAGTTACAGTGCTTTCTGAAAAGGTTGTAAAGGCACTCTGTTAAAATATCCTGTCAGGAGCTGAGTGAGTGATGACGTCATAAATGCGACGCACCTGCCCCCATCGATCATACGGATTGATAAGCGGACAATATTGGTATTACATACCAATGAACGGAGTTTTCATAATACGTAGAAGCAATGTTTTACACATCAAAAAAGAATAAAAACCAAGCAGTGTTTCAAACATTTTTTTAATTAAAAAAAACGGCAAAGTGCGAGCCGGACTCGCGCACGAAGAGTTCTATACCATTTTTGGTAACGGCAAAAAAATCACATGTATATTTGTTTCATTGTGTTTTTAATGTTTCGTAAAGCGGCAACTCAAATAAATCATCTGCGAGAATTGTTATTTTCTAGCTATGGTGAAAGACAGACAGATGAACAGCGGAGTCTTAGTAATAGGATTCCGTATGAACATTTTGGTATGGACCTTAAAAAAGGATAATCATTCTCAAAATATCGTCAAAATTGTCCTTAATAAGTGAAGCAAAAACTTTAGACCCATTTCAATGAAAATTGCGCGGACGGAGGAATATGAAATTTGGCATCGTTATAGTTTATAGCAGCTAGTACGTAATAGTTGTAACAAAAAACTAAATTTAGTATTTTTGTTAGTTTTAAAAAAAAAATTTTTATGATATTGGAAGACAAACAAGCCAAAACCAGAACACGACAATAGCGAGCACTGACGCTATAGTGGCAGGAATAGATAAGGCGGTGGTACCAATCTGGGCGAGTCATTGCAAGACTCCACCACCTAGTCAATATCACGGTGTTAGTGATACCCTGATGATAATAGACCCTGTGCTCGCCTCTTACGAGCTGCCTGGGTGGAAGGTAGTTGGCCTATTCTACAACGAAACCCCAAGCAACACGGGGAAAATTTGTATTAGTTTTTGTAAGGATTATGCGTGTGGAAGTATCTTGTTACTAAGTATATGGTAAAACGTCATTTTCTAAGTTCACTGTGATAGGATACATTTCCAAACTTTTATGTTTACAATTTTATTTTAACACAATATAATAATATAAAAAAATATTTTTTTTTTATTTCATTTACGAGCACTTGTAACTGGGTTTTATATAAATGATCCGTACTAATATTATAAATGCGAAAGTAACTCTGTCTGTCTGTCTGTTACGCTTTCACGCCTAAACCTCTGAACCGATTTTGATGAAATTTAGTACAGAGATATAGTTGACCTTAAAGAAGGACATAGACTTCTTTTTAACCGACTACATTAAAAAGAGGTTATGTTTTTACGCAATAAGTATTATAAGTGGAAAAATGTCTGCCCTTTGAAAGTTGTCTGTGTTATTAAAATGACACACGCGGGTGAAGCCGCAGGCGGAAAGCTAGTTAATAATAATAATAATAATACGAAATATTACTGGAAAAATTACACAAATTGATCTAACCCCAAAGTACCTAAGCAAATTCCATGCATTCTTTCTATGCTATTCTTATATCTATTTAAGTATTTCTATGTATTAACAAGTGTCGTTGTCTAACACCCAAAACACAAGCATTATTTGTTTGTATTGTTATCACTAACACCGTGACCATGTTTGTCTTTTCTATGGCCTCTGCTATAACGTCAGAGTAAGGATAAAATTGTTTACGCAAGAGGTTTAACGTTCCAATATTAAGTTTGCTACGCAATACTAAGGTGGCAACGACCACCGCTATTATATATATCGACACCAGTAAAAACGTCAACTTCCCATAAAAAGTATTCCGGGAAACAACCACTAAAACACCCAGTTTAAATGACCGGCTGAAGGAAAAAATATTGTTATCGCTACGTCATGTTAAAAACAAAAAAAAAACATCCGAAACCTAGCGGAACCATAGACAACACGATCCCAAACAACATTCGTCATACTTTTACGAGTCGGATTCCGAAATTATTTTTTCTCGCAAGTCGTAAAATATCTAATTTATAATACGATGACATTTATGATCAAAAGATGTGAGGAGTAATATATATCTCTTTCTTAATTCACGGAAAACTTCGGACGCGAGATGTTCGTATTTTGAATGTTTTTACACCATTAACATATCGGTTATATTTGTTTCTTACGATGGTTGTACATATGAGAGTGAGTTTATAAGTGACTGACCTCTGTAGTCTTTGCCTAACCAAAACAATAAATTAAAAGCAACAAAAACATTTTAGAAAAAGCTTTTATTAGTTGTTTTTCGAGCTGTTCTCAACAAGCCCTTTCATTTGATACCCATATTGTAGAAGTGCTTTAAATACAACAATTCCCCATCTTGGTAGGTCCGCCATATTGGATTTAGAATAATGTAGTCACCTTTTTGTTCATTGACATTCAAGCTAAGCGTGTGTATAAAATTTCAGCTTAATCGGGTGAAGATATCTACTTCAAAATTGAATTCTAAGATTCCACCCGGACATACATACTTACATACATACAATACGAGTTAAATAAAAGCTTTTAAAACTATTGAAAAAGAAGAAAAGTTACTAAAATCCCATCATAAGATTGCGAACACCAGTAATATCTATAGTGACTATAATCAACGGTCATATCTGACCTCGTTATTTAAAAACAAAAATAAAATCGTTAAAACAAAAAATCTTTCATTTTGTTTTCGTGTTTTCCTTGTCTTCTATGTAGAATTGACCATCTCCTTTCCTGCCAGGCAGCTCGTAAGAGGCGAGCATAGATTATTTTATTTTTTCATGGCATAAGGAAGCGAACACGGCTCTCCTGATGATAAGAAACAACCATAGCTTATAGACACCATAGTTGTTGTAATTACGCCGGTGACATGTGGCCGAGTTGTTAGGCCTTGTGTGCAAGTCTACGGGCTACCCTACCTTCCGGACCGGAACACGACATTGTGATTATAGCGGTGGAAATAGGTAAGGCGGTGGATACCCGGGCGACTTGCTGCACATCACTCTACCACCAGTGGTCAAGTTGGTAGTGACTCGATTAACTTATGCTCGTCTCTGACGAGTTGCCTGGTAGGAAGGCAGTTCGTCTATTCTACACAGAGGACCCGGACCAACACGGGGAACACCATAGATATATTTTACGAGGCCGTGCTATTAAGCTAGTTTTACAAAACTACCATCAGGACTGGAACACGATAATGTCATTATGGTGCCAGGAAATAGGTGAGACGGTAAACATCTTCCCGGGCGAATTGCTATATACAACTACTAACAGTCATATATTTGATAATGACCCATTTAATCTTACGAGCTGCCTGGTAGGAAAACAGGTGGTTTTTTTTCACCCTTTTTTATCGATATATCCTACATAAGAATCCTGGTGTATAAATAAACAAAACAATGTTTTAGCATTACCATTGAATAACATGTTAATAATTTATCAAAATACTTTAAGCCCTATTACTAATATTTGTTGTTACTAATCTTATCGAACAGTAGCAATAAAGTCATAATTATTAAGCTGAAATGGTTGTAAAAAGTAAAAGATAATAAAGCTAAAGTCTTTGAACATAAGACATTTAAATTCAATAAAGACACGGTCTTCTATAACATTGGGTTTGTTCTCCAACGAAGACAACTTTCGCGATAGTGAGAAATACGCTCCGCCTATACAGTCGATAAACAAGTTAACTATGTGACTCATGTATCAATGCATAATTGTGGTGAAATGACGCATATATTTGGTAGTTTTAGTGACGTATCCTTATATTAATCTTTAAGAAATTCTAAAGGAGTAAAATAAAGAATTTTGTATGTAAACCAGCATTTAAATTTTATTCTTAGTATGTTAATTGAAAAACTGAACTCCATGCGGGAGAAGTCACGGACAAACGCTTGTTTTAAAAAAAAAATCGCCTCTGTGGTGTAACGGTACAGGTGTCGCCTATTAAGACGTGGGGTCCCGGGTTCAATTCCCAGGTCGGGCAACTTTTCTTAAATGCTTTTCAGATTTTTCTGAATAAGCATTACATTGCCCGGGATTGGCATGTGCCCGAAGTGGCGATAGGATTGCCACCTATCACATCAGGGCCCTAGACCTTGGCTAATCGTGGGTGTGTTCTTGTATATCTACTGGACTTAGGAGTAGTGGATATACTAGCACACCTCTGCCT
>DVZL01008871.1:0-10044 GCA_018236625.1 Lasaia peninsularis | reverse complement strand
TATTTGCCGAATATGTGTTTAAAAGTTGTTACAAAATAAAAGTTTTAATTATATCAACATATTCTACCACAATGTGGTGTGCAAATATTTTAATATGCAGCATGCATACACGCCGGTTGCGGAGACTCTTGACTCCATGTAATGATTTCTTTCATAATATAAAACATAAAACTACCCGTGCGAATACGGGGCGAGCCGCTTGTTATTTATAAAACACACACGAATATTCTTAAAATGAAAACATACCTACATATACATCTTCACGTCAGGTTCCTTGCGGGGTAGGCAGGGAGTTTTACATATTCATTTTTCTCTTCATGCATACACGCCGGTTGCGGAGACTCTTGTCACCATATAATGAATACCTACTAAAACTATAATATCAATTACGTAAGCATAATCGACAAATAAACAACTTTTCACAATATAAAAATTACAAAACAAACGTAAAAATTAATAGGTACCAAAAAATGATTTTTGTTCTGGTATTTTATAAGGATAAAATTAAAACAATTTCGCTATTTATTAATGAGATCTCTCAGCGCCGTTTTGCTTAAAGTGTTAAATGCAGGTCTCAAGATCTCAGAACTCAATGTTATATCGGTCTCTTTCTAGATTCTACGTACGAAATATTATTATATTATGAACAATGGAAATAATATTATATCAAAATATGTTGGAGGAAGAATAAAACTTATTTTGCATATAATATATTGAAGTAAGTTTCAATAGGTATAGGTTTTGCACTAGACATATAATAGGTAGGTATATGTGGTAATTTTGGGCCGAGAAAGCGACTTTTACTATCTTTATTATTTAGGGGCGGAAAGATGTTATTGGTTTACAAATTTAAAAATTATACCCAGTAGCCTAATTTTTATAATAAATATTAAACTTACACTTAACAGTTATAATGGGTTTATTAGAATTGATTTTACGGACGATGTAAAATATTGCTGGTTTCAAAAACAGGCAAATACAAAGAAAAATCCATACCTAGATTCAAGAATTTTTCTTAAATTAAATAAATATCTATCTCAGGTATCAAGTTCGCCATTATCTAGCTTTATTTAAGTGTCTATAAAAAATAAATGAGTAACATTATTTTTAAATATTCTTTGCATTGTACTATGTTAATAAAATGGATCAATACTCTGGCCTCTGCCTACTATGCGCAACCTCTGCGAGTCGATCACAGACAGTCCACAATGAATTTGATATTATATCATTATTAGATTTATTCAAGTTTTGTTCCATTCTTTTCATTATAAAACAAAAAAACATCGCCACGCCTGTATTCCAGAAAGGGTAGACAGAGGTACTAAATCAGCCTAAATGGACACACGATTATTTATCATAATTTATACGATTTCAGAATTAAAATTAAATTGTATTTTTTATTTTAAATAAGTTCTTAGAAATAATCAAAGCTGCTAATAAGAAGCTTATTTTTTGGTTCGTTATTCATGTTGACGAGTTCAATAGGTAGGTACTTAAGTAGGTACGTCTTGGCGACCGACGTGTTTTACAAACTTTTATTTGTAGATTGTAAACTATAGTCATTGTAATAGATAAGTAGGTAGGTATATATTTTTATTAGTAATAGTGAATGTAAAAATAAGACTAGCAATACTTTCGTCCAAAATAAGTAGATCGAAAACAAGTAGAAGCAGTATTTGTTCAGATTATTGATTAGGTAAATGACAAATGTTGAGAAGAAAAACAACAATGTAAGATATTCGTATGCTGATACTAATACATATACAAATTTACTACGTCCTAAGCGTAAATAAGAGTGACAATTGTTTACACCATGGACAAAGGATGACGCACGCCGTTTTACAAAATTATACCAACAATTGAGAACGTCTCGAGATTTATGACGTCAGTGCTAGTTACGAGATCGGAGATACTAATACAAAGGCGAACCACAGCTAACTTGCAGGGGTTCATAACAGGTACTTACCGACAGATGTGTTTGCAACTGGCTTTTTAAGATTTTTTAAGTCAATAAACATTCCTATAAACGACATATATGTTGCATACCTACATAAATTTTGGAAAAGCTTTATATATAATATAATATAATGAAGTTAACAGTAATTTATAACTCTTGGTTAGTTATAAAATTAGTCGTTATCAGATTCTAAAGTATGACAATCTGTACTAAGTGATTTGTTTATATAGGTATCAGTAATGGATTTACGCATAGCCGCGTGAGGCCACTGAGGCCCGGGCCTAGGGCGGCGCGATTTGTAGGGCGGCAAAATTTATCAAAACGTTAACATTTCAGAGCTAAAATTTATTCTGATTTTTTTCTTTCACCTCTGATGTTTCTGTTTAATAGTTCTATTTCAATAAAAAAAATATTTTGTTCGTAAAAAAGGGCGGCGTATCAGACCGGGCCTAGGCCGACAGTAAGCCTAAATCCGCCACTGATTAGTTTACTCAAATTAATTTTATTAGGTATATAAATTGAGTACCTAACTACTAATATGCTCATGATTTAGTATGAGTTATGTTTATGAATCATAAGTCATACATATATCTTTATTTGTGATAATTCTAAGACCAAAGAAAAACCAATCTCATGAAATAACTTTAAATTATTCCTCAATAAATATCTAAGCGATGATGTAAAATTATCTCTTTATGCTTTACCTAGCTATAAGTATAGGTACTGCATAGGCGTAAATAGTTTTTTCTTAATAATGAGATGCTTAATTGATATATTTATTCAATACAAAATTACGTAAAAATGTCAAATCCGGAGGTAACAAAATCGAGGTTACAATGAATACATACCTACCTATTACCTTACTAAAGAATACATACCTAATATTGTCATACGAAGCTGTACCAATTTAAATAATTTGCAATTGCCACATAAATATAATAGTTCGAGAAGCGTTTTCTCGGATGAAGGAAGTGTTTGGTTTCGTATTCAAGGTTCTCGCTATTGTAACAGCTTTTGTATGGCCTCTGGGCTCTGGCGAGGGGAAATAACGAACATTCTCACGTTCTACAACAATAACGAATGCATTGAAATTACCCTTATTTGTATTTCTTGGCAAACAATCGCCCTTGGTTTCGTCTGTGAGTTTTTATAACTTAGGTAAGTAGGAAAACCTGTGGGTTAAGAACCCACTAAAGAACTTAAAAGACATCCGATTGACACAGCGACAATATGTTGAATCTACAAACTCAGCGTGAAGCCGAGTAACGGAAGAAAGTCTAAGAAAATAGTACTCTGAACTAAGACAATTTTTAATAAGTGAACGCGTTATGTTTAGCGTAAAATCATGAACTACTGTGCCATTAAACATTGATTTTAGGTAGTTCAATGACTTTCAATCAATAAATGAAAGTATACATTAGTAATAGTGTTTTATTATCACCTAAATAAAGTGGTAACTTATGGTCCAAATGTGGTCTTTTATTGGAGCGCGCTGGTCAAACTTAGGGATAATATGTTGAATTATTGTATTTATAATAAACAATAAGCATTTGTAAAGATACATTTCTGAGCAAAAGCTATTTATTACCAGTTCAGAGAGTTTCAAAGGCTTAAAACTTTCCTTAAATGGTTTGGGACTGGTACACCCACCCTATTTAAATTTATGTTTATATATAGTTAAGGACAAATAATCAACTTTATTTTATTTATAATAAATTATAAGTCATATGTGAGAAAGTACCTACATGTGTTTCGAATTTAAAATATGAATATGTGGAAGATGAGTAATATAGTGTAACTTGTTCTGGTGGCGTTCCAGCTGGCGAAGCTGTGGTATACAAGCCCCATCGACCAGATTACTCCTGCAGCACAACGCTACTACCATCAAACGTTCTTCATTGGGGTAATAAACTTTGATCTCGACGTATAATTAAGATATCATCACCCCCATTATCCCTTAAAGGGTGGGCAGAGGTATAGGTTATGCATCCATGATATTAGGTTCCAAGATCTGACAGGTAGTCCATAGTCGTATCGGACACAAATCCAATCGCAGGCAACATTGTTTAATAGATAAACTGAAAAAAAAAACTCATAAAACAGGTCGAGCACCTGGGAATCGAACCCGGGATCTCGTAATTACGTCGGTTATGAACTATGCTCGACGACTGAGGCGATTTATTTGAAATTTTTGACCAATTGCCTAATGGGTTGTCCATAGACAACATGTATTTCTACTTTCCATTTCTTTTATATAAGAGGAGTCAAACGGGCAAGTGGGTCATCTGATGGTAAGTGATCACCGCCGCCCACGAACACCCTCAACACCAGAAGTGTTACAGGTGCGTTGCCGACCTTTTAGGAATGAGTATGCTTTTTTCTTGAAGGTTCCAAAGTCGTATCCGCTTGGAAATACCGTCGCTGGTAATTCGATCCACGAAGGTGCTGTACAAGGCATTCAGCGGCAGGTATCGACCCAAACAACTCCTCTGAGCATTCCTCGCGGTAAATGTCATCGAATGAAATGATATCTTTACGCAACGCCAGAGTGAAACCGATTGGAAAACGCCCGGTCGTCGACGATTCGAGACTACGTTGGGTGCGGTCAAATGGAAGGAGCTAACTTTCTCGTCATCCGTCTGCTTGTTTGTTTGCCTCTTGTCCAATACGTTAAGCTCGCTATGACTGTTACCTTTATATGGCATATTTTGAAAAGTTGCTGATGTGGTAATATCCGTTTAGTAGTTTTTGCGTGGCAGATTTACAAACTCAGTATAATCATAAACTCACCCGATGTCCACCTTTGCAGCAACATCGCGAGCCCGCACTCGTCATCTAACAGTCACTGTAAAAGCGAAAAAGCGATGCCGGTAAGTCTACTTTTGACCCCGTGTTGATCCGTGTGTGTGTGTGTGTCTCCCCACCCAACGAGACTAATATACTATTACTACGAGCAACTCGCCCGGGTAGGGATCCACCGCCGCCGCCATAATGACATTGTCGTGTTCCGGTCCGAACGGTAGCGGAAGGTATAGTTTCACATAAGGCCGACGACAGTTTGTAGTGCACCTGCAACACCTATATTGTCTACAGGCCACGGTTGCCACTGACCATCAGGAGTCCCGCGTGCCTGTTCATTGTTTAGTCCTATAATCCTATAAATCCTGTATTAAGGAACAGGACAAAATACGTGTCCTTTTCTTGCTATCTTTCTTTTGTTATCTAATATTTTTAAGCGAGCAATTCTTGTTTATATATTTATTTATACCGACTATCTCGGAAACGGCTCTAACGATGTCGCTGAAATTTGGTACCCAGGTGTTTTAGGGGATACAAAATTGGTCTAGATGTCTAGGTCTTGTGAAATTGCCAGACATTAATACAACTCTGTCGCTAGCACTTGTTGTAACGTACATTTCGTAGATTTACCGTCGGGTGACAATTTTGGCAGAAAAAGAAGTACCGAGTGAAGCTCGGTCGCCCCGGTACTAGAGCCCCGGTACAGGCAAGCTATGTAATTATATAAAACCAATTTGTGTTACTAGTTACCAAATATTAGCATGTCCTCGTTATTGTCACAATGTTGTGTGAGAATATTTTTTAACTAGCTATACCGGCGAACTTCGTACCGCGTTTAATCTTATTTTCGTTGGCTTCTATCTTATTCCGGACTAAGACAAGCCAAAGACAGCTTTTGTTATCCGTATAGAAGCCTAGTTAAATGTGGGCTATATAACAATTGGTGTAGTAGTAGAAGCTTCAAATGAATCAAAGATGTAATGGTCGTTGGCGAGAGCCGCCGACACAGAGTATGAGGCAAACTAGAAAAAAAATAACGCTTTTAGCTTTATTGTAGTAAACATTGGCTATTGTTAGATCACAGACTTTGGACACACAGACACCCTGATTGATTTTTGATCTGTCTTACATGTATATATTATTATACTGATTAGATTCGTGAGGTCTATCCTGGATGTAGCATAAATATCCCCGGGCAAACTAAACAAAAAACCTAGTAAGCCGGGGCTAGAGTCGATATTTGTATGGAAATCAAATAATCATTGGGTTATGTTTATGTAGATAATAAAAATATGGGGTTTACGATAGAATTTGATGCGATACGTGTGTGTGTGTGTATGTAATTTTTTAGGGTTCCGTACCCAAACCGTAAAAAAGGAACTTTTTTAATAAGACTTTTTTGTTCGGCCCTGTATCTGTCTGTTTGTCACCAGGCTGCATCTCATGAACCCGCATAGTTAAGACAGTTGCTATTTTCACAGCTAATGTATTTCCGTGGCCTCCACACCACAACGTGATTGCTTTTTTTACAAATAATAGTACGGAACCGTTTATACATTTTTCTAAATTGGTATGGACGTGTACATGGACACTGTAAACGCTTAACGCCATCGGCGCACCGCGAGGCTCGGGTTCGATTTCCAACGGCCATTTCTGGGTGTTTAATGCATTTTGATGTATTTTGGTATTATTTAAGTATCTATTACTATGTATTAGTACCATTTACTAACGCCCATAACATAAATAGGTCATTCGCTAACTTTGAGGTTTTGATTTGTGTAATTTGTCCAGGGATATTATTTATTTTTAGATAGGTAAAGAATCTAGTATTGTTTTAAACCAACACGTAAGACAGTACGCACAAACAATATGTTCAAAAACCAATGGAGCTGTGAAACTATTTATACAGCTTTACAAATAAAAAATGTCGAAAAAAAACAAAAATTGAATCTATTTTTTGTCTGTGGTAGAGTTCAGTCGACATAACGTCGAGCGCGACATCTGTCAGCTGAACTTCGCCCTGCTTCGGAGAGCGTTATCTGTGGCTTGCGTTATCTTGTATACATTTGGCAAATTGTTGTTTTCTCAGTGAAAGCCACGTGAACAGCAGATATTGGATACTGTGGAAATTTTTCACTTCATTTTCTTGCATCTGCAAATAAATAAATGTTAAGTATTGGGAGACCAACAAGATTTTCCAAATGTACCCACAGACATATCTTTACGCCAAATCCTTTGTGTGGTATCCATATGCTGCATGATGTGATTGGTGACAAGCCTAGCGCCACTGCGGGGACATTCCAATCCCGGGCAATGTAATGCTTGCTCAGAACAATCAAATCAAACAATCAAACAAACAATAACATAAATTTCGGCCCTTTAAAAGTTATGTTACTAAAATAGTTAACGCGGTCGACGCCGCTGGCGGAAAGCTAGTAAGTTATAATTAAAAAACGACAGATAGATATACATGTGTTCCAGGTGGGATGGCCCCCCCCCCGGGCGGCGGCCCAGGAGACGCAGCTACAGCGTCTGCGGCGGACGGCGCCCATGAAGTGACACCGAGACCTTGAAGACCTTATTTTTTTCAAGACGTTAAAATTCCTGGACTTGTGATTTTAAGCGAGTACAAATGTGTTCCAACTTTGTCGTCGGACATTTTTTAACGGTTTTTTGATGTTAATTTTTTAAATAAAGAGTGATATTTTACGTTACTTTTCCTTGTTAATGGCGAAGACTGAAGGGAATGTCGACCGCCTCGTCGGTCGGGGGCCGGCTGCCGACCAGCCGCTTCCTAAATATGTATCGCGTGTAGCAATTATTTATTATATGTAGCAAATATAAGCAATTATGTGGCAATTTTTGAATCAACTCTCATAGACCAACGTCACAGGTAACCATTCTAATGCACAGCGTGGGGTGGTACTGACCGTCAGTGGAATGGCATGTGCGTGGGGTTGGCCATGGTGGCGAGGCGCGTGTAGGTGGTGTGGGGCCTGGTGGGCGCGGGGGACTCGCTGCCGCTGGGCTCGTTCTTGAACACCGAGACGCACTTCCACTGGTTCATGTATTGCACTGAAATAAATTATAAAAATCCTTTATAAAATGTACAAAACAAACGGATAAAACAAAGTAGCCCGACGCCGGCTGGATGTAATACGATAATACAATTATATACATACATATCTTCACGCCAGGTCCCTGGCGCGGTAGGAAGAGAGTGTCGATACTTCCCCCTTCCTCTAAATTCATTACTCTCTTCCTACATTATTTTTTGTCTTTTTATCACAATTCAATTCAAATCACACACACACATATGCATGCACACATCATACATAATTTTTTTATAGTTTAGGACAGCGAACAAGCACACGGGTCTCCTGCTGGTAAGACACATTCGTGGCTTATAGACACCAAAGATGTTGTAGGTGCGTCGCTTACTTTGTCTCTGTAGACCCTTTATAGAAGTCTACCGGATGCTCTACCCTCCGGACCGGAACACGACGATGTCATTACGACGGCAGGACTAGATAAGGCGATGGTTCCGTAGCCGGGCGAGTTGCTGCAGGGCGCAGTTCCGGGTACGGTATCCCAAAAAGCTACCCACTCTTCCACAGGCGCACGCAGCAGTCGTCCCCGGAGGAGGCCAGCAGCGTGCCCGTGACGTTCCAGGAGACGCGCCACACCACGGACAGGTGGTCCTCGAAGGCCGCCATGACCTCCGTCTTGAATCGAACCCCAGTACCGTTGGAGCCCGCCGCGCTCGCCGACTCCGTGAACCTGAAACATTGTGACATTTGACCTATCTCACGATGCAATAACGATGATGCAATAGCGATCCGCCAGCGATTTCGACGGAACTAACTAGAAAATAATTCTAAGTTATAAAGATTTCATGTTACAGGGGGAGAAAACTAAACTTAAGTTAACAAAATAATTTAATTCAGAGTAAACATCGTGGGGTGCATAATACTGTGGTTCATAACTAACCTCTAATATATAGTTGCCTATAGAATGATTATAATATTTTAAATAACAAACACCCCACGTTTTTTACTCTGAATTAAATTATTTTGTTAAAAACTTAAATTTGGTTTATCCCCCTGTAACATGAACTCAACATAACTTAGAATTATTTTCTAGTTTTTAGTTGTACAAGAAATAAAAGCGTGTTTTTAGTTTTTTTAAACTATTATTTATTTTTGAATTTTTATTCTTCGCGAAATCTTATTATTGGGGAATTAAGTAAGAACTTTTAGATTTTTTTCTTTGTATCATCAATAAATTGATCCAAAATTATATAATAGGCTTACATTTTATATATACGATTCAGTTGTACTTCAATTCTGCGCGATTCTTTAACGGTCAGCGACATCTAGTGAATTTTTTTAACTACTACATTTTACACTCTGTCACATTGTAGGTACGATTTTATACGAAATCAAGTCGAAATTATGCGCAGAATGCGCGCGATAGTGCTGACTCTCTTACTCTCAAGGATCTATAAAAGAATTTCTTACTCCTGGCGGTTCTAATAAGGATAACGAGGAACTGTTTTCATATTATTGCATTGTCATCGGTCCTTGATAGGTGTGCTAAATTTTGAATCAACCCGACTGCTGGAACTTGGCGAAAATCAAGCTTAAAAATTCCGCTACATACATACATACATACATACCTACATACATACGTACGTACAAACCAAGCTAATAAAAGCGTATTAAAAAGCGGTTATTTTAAAATTACATACAAACCCTCCGATTTTATTTTCACTTGCAGATAGCTGGCTTAGGCTTGATTTTATTTTAGAATTTTATTTTAGACATGTATAAAATAAATGAATTAAATAAACCGCGGATGAAGTCGCGGGGCCACTAGCTAGTTTATTAATAAATTTTTATGGAACATGAAACTCACGGTAGTGGTTCTATTTTGATAATCCTAACATCTTTGGTAGCAACTGCCAGCAGGTGGAACGACCTCCCGAGGTTGGGAGCGAAAGCGAGGTCATTGACCGGCTCCAAAACCGATGACAAACAGTCCGTTCTCGTCCACCTTCAGGAACTTTCACTATACCTGCAAAAGATCAAAGTAATTCAACATTACAATTTTTTTTATAGTATAAGCCAGCGAACAGGCACACGGGTCTCCTGATGGTGAGAGACTACCGTGGCCTATAGACACCATAGATGTTGTAGGTGCGCCGCTGCTCCGTGGTCGGGCTGTTAGACCTTATGTGCAAGTCTACCGGCTACCCTACCCTCCGGACCGGAACACGACAATGTCAT
>DVZL01008870.1:0-10044 GCA_018236625.1 Lasaia peninsularis | reverse complement strand
CAATCTTTCGTCATTCATTCTTTCTACATGACCGAACCATCGGAGCATGCCCTTTCTCATTTTTACACCGACACTTTTTTTACAATTAAAAAACTTAATTGTAAAAAAGCCCCTGGATTAGATATTATAAGAGAAGGAGACCTTAAAAATAATTGCAATTTAGTGTCACCGGTTATAGCCCACTTAATAAATACTTCGGTTAAGTCTGGAATGTACGTTGACATTCTTAAACAGAGTTGTGTTAGACCTGTCTATAAAAAAGGACAAAGCAATATTTTAGCCAATTACCAACCAATAACTATTAGGTCGTCCGTTAATAAGATTATCGAAAAATTCATTTGTCAACAAATATACAAATTTTATAATAACAATATACTTACTAAATTTCAATTTGGTTTCCAGGCTAATAAAAACACAAGTCAATTGTTGTCTATGTTTACGGATGACGTAAACAGTTATTTAAATAATAAGAAAAATGTTATTGTAGTCTTCATAGACTTTAAACGCGCATTTGATACTCTTGATCATAAGAAATTAAATAGTTAATTAGATAAATGTGGCATTCGTGGTCCGCTGTTGTCGTGGTGTCATAATTATTTAATTAATAGGTCGTATAAAGTTAAAATAGGCGATGATTTAAGTAACTTAAATTTGGTTTATTATGGTACCGCTCAGGGATCCGTAATTGGGCCGTTGCATTTTTTATCCTATGTGAATGATATAAATGAGGCAATCACCTTCTTTAAATCGTATCAATTTGCTGATGATACATGTCTTATAATTGCTAATGAAAATTTAACAACTGCATTGCGGGAAATGCAAATTGATATCAATAATTTAAACTTATGGTGTCATGACAATAGCCTAGTGCTTAATGTACATAAAACTAAATTTATTCATATTAAATCACCATATTTGCACCATAATCATGAAATTGGTATAATAATAGTTCACACACATTATTGCATTCATAATAGTAATGATAAGATTTGTGGATCTCCCAGCATTGAACATGTAAAGAATCACACTTACTTAGGTGTGAAGATCGATAACACCTTTAGCTGGGGCATGCACATTGAGCATGTTTGCAGTAAGCCGAGAGCCCTGTTAGCCTGTTTTCATATCATAAAAAATAGAATCCCGTTTAAAATTAAGTTAATGTTATATAACGCATTTGTTGATTCTGTGGTCTCCTATGGATTAACAAGTTACGGGCGGACATTTGCTCACACTTCAATTTCGTTATTATGTCCATACATGAATTTTTTTGTTTTTGTTATTTTTTCCAAAAATAGTACTTTTACGCTTTTTTTCTTGGTATTATAGACCTTTTTCGCCGCTTTTCCTTTCGACCTTTCGAAATAAGGATAAATACATTGACAATTTCCGATTTTTTTTCACTATTCGCGTTGACTTGCTAGTAAGTTTGAAATCGAAAGAGTAAAAAGGATTTTTTCTTCCTCAGGACCACCAGGGCCCCCCGGTAAGAGAGGGAAGAAGGGCAAAAAAGGAGACCCCGGAGAGGCGGGACCACCGGTAAGCCGCAATTTTTTATTTACTTCCCTTCCATTATTCCACTAGGATACCATAAAAGTAACATGTCTGCGACTAATATTTGGCCTCTTGTTTGAGTAAGTTTACCGATAACCTTATTCTCAAAATCCGAACCCTACAGTAACGAGCACTTACATTATGGCGATCGTATCTATCGGAGCGAGTTCTAGGAGTATAAGTTTATGATGTTAGCTCCAAATACATTGATACTCACCTCAAATGACTTATAAGTTGTATAATTGGTCTATTCTTCAAATAAACAAAGGGCCAACATCAAAAACTATATATATACAAACTTTTTAATATAACAAAAGTATATCTAGCGATAAATAGGAAAAGTCAGAACGTCACAAACTAACATTGATCTATACGAATATTATAAAGAGGAAGAGAGGAAAAATTTGATTGTTTCTTTAAATTAATGATATCTAAATGATTTTTTATGATATGAAACCATTGGAACAATTTAAAAAGACTTTTACAATTAAAATCTTACATTAACGGTGACTTTTTTTAAATCACTTTCAAATACAGGGCCCGTATGTAATAATAGTAGCCGCTAGGTTTTTGTCCTTCACGAACTTAAAGATTTTTTATTTATCTTGTAAATTTCCTACACCATCACAAGTTATCCTTGTGCTTCAAACGCGAAAGCATCAATAAATAAATACCATTTTATTATTTTTTAAATAAAATATAACATTATAATTAAATTTATATTGTAATGATTTTTGGTTTGGTAATTTTATTTGATTTTTATTTTTTATTATTATTTTTTTTTACAGGGGTTAATGGGAGCACCAGGAAAAAATGGATTTCCGGTACATGTTTTTTTTTATTTTGTTTCTTTTTCACTTTCACTTCTTATCTTTTATTTACAAATTTTATTTTTAAATATTGTCATTATTCCGTTGTTTTATTGTTATAAATGCTAAAAGAGAGATATCATCGTAAATTTACGAAGAACCTCAAATATATTGGGTGCTGACGGTTCCACCAACTAAGCCACTATATCTCAAATACAGCTAATATAATTGTTTCTATTTGATAATTGATTGAAGTATAATGTAACTACGTACATTACTATCACCTCTGTTAAGATCGTTAGCTGCGAGGGGTTCCGGGATCGATTCCCAGGTCGGGCAACTTTTCTTAAATGTTTTAAGATTGTTCTGAGTAAGCATTACATTGCCCGGGATTGGAATGTGCCCAAAGTGGCGATACTGGACTCACGAGCCGTGGACATACTAGCATATCTCTGCATACCCGTTCGGGGATAATAGGCGTGAAGGTTTTCTTTTATTTTGTAAAATTTTGTGAAGTAGTTATTGTGATGTTGGGCGTTGGTGGTACATGGAATGTGACGTTTCAGGGCAGCAAAGGCGAGAAGGGCGAGCGCGGGTTCATGGTAAGGGTCGCCGGGCCCCAGCACTGCCGCTCTACTAACCCTTGGAGCCCTTACTACTGCCATACTTCACTCACATATAATATCGAAACTTAGCTTACATATCAATTAAAGTTACATTATTGTTAGCTATTAATATTTTTGTTTGTTTTAACATCAAGACAAAAAAATTACTCTGATATATTTTGACACCAAAATAATATACTAAAAATGTGTGTTTCATTCGTTAGTTTTAATTAAAACTAAAATAATAACTACACTAATAATATCTTTATTGCTGTCAAAATATCTATATTAAGTGTGACATTATGGCAGTGGTAAGGGCCCACAGCTAGACCCCGCCCGCCTGCCGCCGGCCCTGGGCGGGTGTCCGTAGACATAGCCCGTAGCTATTTATACCTTTGACCAGTAGTGACCTTCACTAATTCACCGGTGCTCTAGTAACAACCAATAACCTTCAATAATCACCGGTGATGGTGTTTACCACTATTTTTTTTTATACGGACTAACTTGTTGCTAACCGAGTGGCTTTTACGACTTCACCGGACTTTACCATTAATAAATTCACTTCTGATAAGAGATAAAATATTGGAATTTAGTTCAACAATTTCATACAAATTTTATGATTAAAATAATCCAAATGAATTATAATAAAATATCGATATTATATATATGAAAACTTTTAATAATGAAAATCATAAAAACAGGGTCACCTTGGGGCCCTATAAAAGACATTTAAATTTGGGCCACATATTTGGCAATCAGACTTTGGCAACGAAACCCATTTGTTTGTTACAAAATATAGTTATTTTTTGTGGTTTTGTAAATAGATAATTATATTAGTATTACGAAAATATAATTAAATTTTTTTTGTCATCTTTTATCAGATGAAACTTTGAATTAACGTAATTTCATACAAATTGGAGTGCCGAGTAGCTAGTGTGATGTTGGATGCCGTAACACTATCTTATTACTGTTATTTTTACCTATTACAGGATTATAGAAACGGAATAAATATATTAACTAAATATTCACAATTCCGTTTTTTAAATTCAGTAATAAGTGAATCCGCCCCTTTGTTATCCTTAGTAGAAGTAGTCTCAATAGTTTTCCCCTATTTTACATATTTTACTTCCTTGGTGGTTTTGTCGTATTGTACTAACTAGTGTGATTTATCGTTTGGGACTAGAATAGATACTAATAAAGGTTTAATCGATTTATTTGAGTCGTTTATAAATATTTTTTTTTATATAATTTTTCAGGGCCCCATCGGCTTGGATGGACCTAAAGGAGATCCAGTAAGTTTTTTTTTAATCTTAACAAAAAAAATAGTTCTATTTATATGCAAACATACGATGAAAAATTATAGACAATTAATTTATTTGTTATTAAATTTGGTATAACTCACCTCATCAGAAAACTTTTGATTTCGTCGTAATATTAGTATTTAACACTATTAAGTTCCTATATGGATGGTGGAAAACTAATCTATGTATATAGTTATGCAAATATCTACCAGTTCTAAAATTAAAAAAAATGTTACATATTTTGCGTTATATCTATTAATTTTTTGAACAAATCAAACTCATGAAAATCAAATTCCTTATGTTACTTTTACTGCAGGAAAATAAAAGTGATTTATGTAAAAATTCCCTGCTCTTTAGAATAGTGTGCAGATGTAAAAAATATATTATATTATTTTGTCTAAATTTTCAGGGCCGGCCTGGAGATAAAGGACACAAGGGCGACCATGGCAGCCCCGGGTTCGACGTCTTTTCTGCCGTCAAGGTAATAAATTTAAAACTTTTCAGAATGAACTTATATTTATAATCCATTAAATAATTTAAAATACACGTGTTCTAAATGGTTACATTAAATTCTATGGAATTGATAGAAAAATTGCATCTAAATTAATATATTTGATTGCTTGTAACAGATTATTCCCTCCCTAATTCTATTCCTTTTTTAAAAAAATAATATATTAAATAACTATCAAAGTATTTGCTTTATTTGAATTTCTCCAATATTAGCACATATATCCATATATCTATTGAATTTAAAGAAACTAAAAAGTACTGTAGTCTTGGCCCTGCTGGTAATAATATACTAATAATCATGAACAAACAAAACATTCTTTATGCACTTCATGTAAAATTCACAGAGTGTGAGGAAAATAAAAGTTATGTCCATACGATAATAATCCGGATATTGCAGGGCGTCAAAAGATCTGTGGACAACTATAAGATGAGCTCCTACACCACCGCGGAGATAATTGCCGTGAAGGTATTGTTGTGTGTTGCACGAACACGCGCCATAGCTTCCGTTTATATTTTATTTGTCGCTGGGGGGACTTGCCTTTGGATCAGACATTATTTTGCGCTTCGAGTGTATTATTTATGGTTTCAAAATGACTGTATTGTAGTTAGGATTGTAATGTTATTTCAGTGTCCGAAGCGAGTTTTTATTTTTGGGTGACGACTGAATCTTCCTTTGATACAAAGCTATCACATAACTCCTCGTTTGTACTGCTTTTTGGATAGTCATGTAAAAAGAAAGTCAATTTTTAGAATTTTTTATTAGCTATAACACGAAGTGCATGATATTTTTACCTTGGACTGTATGTATATATTAAAAAATTTGATCACTTCATACTTATATACCCTGGTTCATCATAATGGTTTGGACGATAAGAAAACAATAATAAGAACATATTATATTAACATACCAAACCGACAAGGAGTCATATTTGTAATTTAGTAGATTTTGTTAGTTAGTACTCAACAAACTCAAGTGTAAAATATAACTAGAACGTAGATTAAAGATTTATACCTATAATATACAAACAATCTTCCAGAACGCGTATATTAACCTAACCGTCTATAACTTCATTTTACTTGTTTTGCGATAGTTTAAATACTGTAAGCGAGTGATTCAGTGGTCACCTGCTTTGTGTGTGCATGTGTATGGTGTACTGACGGTGTACCTCCATAGGGACTGCAGGCGGCCGGCCACAACATCTCCGCCCAATCCATCATACAACTCAAGGTAAGCCGCTTTTCTATGCAATGTTTACATTTTTCCTAGTAATCTTCTTATTGGTAGGAGTAAATTCTATGTTAATAATTCACTTGCTTGAAGTATCACATTTATGTTACATAAAAAAATTTCATTATGTTCATAGTGATATTAATTTACAAAGACAGTTCTCAGTATTCTCGAATGTATTTTTATAGCTGTCCCGGCGAAATCCGTATCGCTCCCACTTAAGGGCATGAAAAATTAGATGTTGACCGATTCTCAGACCTTGCCGATATGCGCACATTTAAGGATAAAAAATATTTTGTATCCTTTCACTGGTTTATTCACTTTCTACCAATTTTTAGCCAAACCGGATCAGCTGTTCTTGAGTTATGTTTAGTGTAACTAAAAAAATATTTTATATATTTAGATTTTGCATATCTTGAAAATTTAATTTATACATCTTAATTTTTTTAGTGACCACAAAAAGTTACAGAATTAATGGATTTTAGATAATGTAAAGTATTGAAAATATTAAACAAGTTAAATATATAGTAAAAACTAGCTACCCTGACCAGCTTCGCACGGGTATATTATACATGTTACATACATAAAAACCTTCCTCTTGAATCACTCTATCTATTAAAAAAACCGCATCGAAATCCGTTGCTAAGTTTAAAGATTTAAGCATATATAGGGACAAACAAAAAAGTGACTTTGTTTGTAATATTATGTAATAATGATATTACTGCTTTATATATAACAGTTAAACATTAAATCTACGCAGGGTGAACCCGGAGAGCCAGGGCCACCAGGTCCGCCAGGCCCCACCGGAGGGGAAGGCGCAGCGGGAGCTGAGGGGCGCCCAGGGCCTCCCGGGACGCCAGGTCCGGCTGGCGCCACGGGGCCCTCTGGCTCTCCCGGTCCTACGGGACCTGTGGGGCCACCAGGACCTGTTGGACCAAGGGTAAATTAAAATTCATTTCATTACTTTTTAACAGTCTATCTCGATTATTGCATAAAATTAACTTAATGTATGGTCTGACATAGTCAATAAATTGTAAGCAGAAACTGATTAAAAAAATTGCAGACTACAGCCGCATTTAATTTATGGACTTATATTTTGGCAACGTATTTACAAAAGTTAGGCGGCATCTTTGGTCCCTTAACCAATGATGTTTAACAATTCCAACGATGCTGCTTATATGGAACTAAAATAAGTTAATTTATTATAATTTAACTTACATTTATAAATTTCCAAAGTGCTATAAAATTATAATCAAAAATAAAATAAGTATTGTAAGAAAGTAAAGTTAACCAATACACTATTCCAGGGAGACAAAGGGGACAAGGGAGAACGTGGTTTCACGACGACGCTGAAGGGTGACGCGTTTCCGACCGGCATCATCGAGGGCCCTCCGGGGCCCCCTGGACCTCCCGGTAAGTGCACCGAGCCGACGCGAATGGTAAAAGCGGTAAAGGCATGCCCGTAGCTGAGCGTGTACAAGCGCTACCGCAGCGCTCTAGGTATTATACTTTTAAAGTTTGAATTATAAAAAATGTAATAAGTATTAACAAATCATATTATGCACTAACTATATATCAGGAATCAAAATTATGGAAATGTCCTCTTGACTATGTTTACCGTCATTTGAATTAAAATTTCTTGCAGTTTGAATTAATAACGTTTTGTATTTATTTTATTTACGAGGATAATTCTTTTGTTTTTTTTATGTAGGTACAACAAATTTAATTTTTATAAGTGGAAAAATGATAACATTTATAATAACATATTTTTTCTATTCCTGATGTATATTGTAGTAAAACCAGTTTTTCAGGGCAGTTTTAGTAAAAACAGATTAAGCTTAATACGGCTGGACTAAAATTTAGACGTAATATTTTACTATATGTCCTTACTAAGCACTAATTAAGCGATGAAAATATCAGTTTCACAGCTTGTAGAATGAACATTAATTATTAGCTTTTGTAGCGCTTTACTTAATATTGTGGCTTTTTTACTAATATAATTGCAATCAGTTTTGTTATGCAGTAGTTCGTTGTCCATATTATAAAATCATTGAGATATTTTATTCAACACCCTCCTCAAGTAGACATAGCTACATAAAACAATATTCACTGCGATCAAGGCCTATGATTTTAAAATTAATAGTTTTTGAAGGTACAGAAGATGTATGTAAAATATGATTTCTATTAAATTAAAATCACCAACATAAAAGTGCTAAAATTAAAAACTTTGAGGACTTAGTTTTTCTGATATCTAGATTTTTTGTGTCAGATATTTCATGGTACTGTATGTATATGTTGTATGGTTTGTGAAAGTGTGTAGTAGTGTGTCTTGTGGACGCTGGTAGTCACCAAAGTGAGGTGTGGTAGTAAGTAAGGGTGGTGATGGTGTTGAAGGCACGGAGGGCGCGCGAGGTGAGCGCGGCGTAGCGGGCGCACCGGGCCCGCCCGGCGAACGTGGCGCGCGCGGCAAGCGCGGGAAGCGGGTAACAACCTCTTGTTACACATACTTACATTAAACAATTTTGTTTAAGGTACTTTTCGCTAGCACATCACCCTCCAGCAGATTTCAATGTTCAGACACCCATTTTAAGTATTTATGAATAAGTTTAATACTCAATTAATTATTTAACAAACAATATTAACAGGTTACGAATATACAATAGTTTAAATAAAAAATTTGTAAGATCAACAACATCTTACAATTTTAATCAATAAAAATATTTTTTTTAATTTGAAAAAATCTGCTGAGTGTGTTGTTGCCCCCAAAACTGTCAATCTCTCTTATCCGGCCCTGTGGCGTCTGCACGAGTCTTATTGCATTGGACCTTTCTTCAAATGTGACTCTCGTAATCACTGAGCATCTACATTTGTTTCGCTGATTGTGTCTCCACATTCGTCTTCTTTTCCATCCAATCTACAGTCGTCATCTTCGTCTTTTTCAAGTTATTGGCTAGTTTAGTTGCATGTGCCTGTTGCATGACGCACGTTAAACTCGCACTAATGTTGTGTTCCGCGTAGTAGTTGTGGTACAAGTGACGACTAACCGTAGCCTCGCCGAGCTCGCGACGGATGCGGCTGGTGCAGCAGCATCTTCTCCCCAAACAAGGTATGAATCACTGCTTCATTTTTATAATTTTATTTGCTATCCTACAGCTGTGCCTATTCGCACTTGAATATTTTGTTGTAAATATTATATTTATTAACAAAGAAATATGCGATTGAAACATTAATATAAATGTACCAACCAGAAAATCAAGAACGTTTAACCCTGACTTAACGAAATGTTCCCTTACCGTAGACCGAGGTCGTTAAGGTTTTTAACATTATGTTTATGAATATGGCAATAAGTTTATAACTTGTTCATTGTTGTGCAAAATTCGTCCTCGATGTTGACTAACAGCAAGAAATTGAGCCTCATATCAAAAAAAACTTTTCAAACAATAGTGCAGTGGCGTGGTTGTGGAGTTATTAAAGAATCCATCTAGTTTATCTGCAAATTACGTCTTCTAACTTGGTGGGAATCAATGGTTAAATTTATGTAAAAATTGGCGACTTATCGTTTCTATATTTCGGATCTATAGATGGTGTGTATATTATACTGGCTGGCTTGGATCCACTTTCTACCATTGTGATGTAACGAAAGAGAATTGAAATTATTTGAGTTGTGAACCTTTAAACTTAACATTTATCTAATTAACTATTTTGCTGAAATTTGGTACCTAAGGGATTTGGGGTTAAAAAATTGATCTAGATAGGTCTAGGTCTTATAAAATCACGGAAATCACGACATCTATACAACTCTGTCGGTACCTCTTGGTATAAAATAGTACCGACTCAGGTTTCGTAGACTTGGCCGCGGCCGCCGGAACGGGATGGTGAATGCGAAAGCCACCCCCACTTCCTAGCCGGGCGGCGGGACGGTCATCGTGAGGTTTTTAGTCGGTAGTCTGCGGCATGGCCCCATATCACAAATAGTGGCACGGGGCTATGCCGCAGGAGTCCAGACATAACCCATCGCTCCCCCCGGAGTGGTGGGTATC
>DVZL01008869.1:0-10045 GCA_018236625.1 Lasaia peninsularis | reverse complement strand
CCTGATTTTGGCTGCTGATCCGTTCTCTTTTATATTGTTACAGAATTTGCGCCAGCCGTCGTTTTTCTTTTCCCGTATTTTTGTTTTGTAGCTTCTTTGTGCCTCCTTGTAAAGGTTTTCCAGTCAGATGTTTGCCTCGTGTTTTTTGCTCTGATAAATAGTTTTCTTACCGTATGCCATATTCTTTCTAGTTGTGGTCCCCACCATGACATCATTAGTTTTGTAGTGGGTTCTTTTGAAAGAGGACAAGTCATTTTATAACTATTTATGATTTCTTTTGTCAAGCTGTTTATATTGTGGTCTATATTGTTCTCATCTTCCTTCATGTCTTTAAACATGATCTTAGTTATGTGTTGTGTTATTAGTTTGTTGTATATAGTTGGATCCATTTTTCTTGGATTTCTTCTTTGTGGTGTTTTAGGTAGATTCTTTTTGATGGTGAATTTTATTCGGTGATCAGATAGCGAGTCTTCATTGTAGACATGCCAGTCTACAATATAGTCGACTAGCCTCTCTGATACTAAGGTTAAGTCTGTTATGGTTTGTGCTCTAGAAGTTACTAAAGTAGGTTCATGTCCTGTGTTTATTAGAGATAAGTTTGTGGTAAATAGATAATTTACAAATGACTTACCTCTATTATTTGATATTGCACATCCTCACATTTGGTGATGTGCGTTTGCGTTGGTACCTATTATTAAGTCCCAGTTGTTCGATTCGCAGAAGGAAATCAATTCTGCGAGTTCCTTGGGTGGTGGTTCTTCTTTTATGGCCTAGTATACTGATGCTAACACCAGTGTCCTTGCCACAGGTTCAGTTCTTTTTTCCGCTGTTAGTCGTACAGCCGTGACATCTCTGGAACAGAATTGGTTTAACAACACGGCCGGGACCTGGTTTGGTAGATAAATACATGTTCTTGGTAGTTCAATACTGTCTTTATAAAATAAGTTACCTTGTTTGCTGCTGAGACCTCTCACTGTGTCTCACCCTCAGCCACGTCTCCTGGATTAGGGCGATCGTCTCAGCTTCAACCTCCAGCACCCTTCTTAATGCGGTCGTGGCCAGTTGTTTGTGCTGGAGGTTCGTTTGTATTAGTTTAATACAACCTTCCATCGGGAGAGCGAATGTATTCGCTGTCTGCCGATGTTGTGTCAGATTGTGACTCCATGTCACTGATCAGGTTTTCCCACAGTACCTCTTTCTCCCGGCTAAGATTACCAGCTCCTGTGGGTGATCCCTGATTAGCGGTTTTGGAAGTCGGTGGAGTTTGCTCAGGAATGCATTCCTCCTCAACACACATGTTACCTGTTGATGGTGGTGGTGGTGTTTTGGTGAGCTCGGATCTAATCGAGTTCGCCTCCTCTTCCGTTAGTACTCCTCGCGGTAGAAGGGTAATGGCTACACACAGATCAGGTTGGGCTGCCAGTGAGTAGCTGATGTTGCTTGTGGGTTTGGACGGTCCATTAGTTCTGGTCCGCTTCGCATGTGCCTCGGTGACATAGAGTTATCGAGGCGATCGCGTTTTCCCACCGCTTCAGTTATGATAGGTGTTTTCCTATCTTCTTGGCTTGCCTTGCCTTTGCCTGTTAAGGGCTTTCCTCGCCCTGGCAAGAGGTTTCGAAGTTGGTTATTTTGTCATTGTTGTTGTTAAGTTTTATTTGTTTTTCGTTTCACACACACTGGTTTTGCTCGTGCCAGTTAGCGGGACAGGGCCCGTCCCGTCCCGTCCACTTCCGCTAGGTTTCGGAGCAGCACCAGGATGCGTGATGGGCGCGCACTTACCAGTCGCGCTTTCCCTTATCGGGGGATTGCTCCCCGTCAGGGTACTGTGGTCGTATCGGCGTCCACGTATGTGTCGTTCTTTGCGTTTTTGTTTCATGGACACTTGTCCAAGAACTTGTCGGTTGGTCAGTCGGTTTATTGGTTGCTGGTATAGCTGCCTCTAGATTACTGAGATCTAGAAGCCCAGCTTTAGAGTCCTTGTCGGAGTTCGGTTCGGTGGTCGGTTGTTTTTTGATGGGAGATTAGTGTCCATATACAGGTCTTTTCTCATTTCAGCACCCAAGGCGTCTCATCCTCCATGGAGCCCGCACATTTGGGGATATCCCGGCAAAAGGCACAGGATCATCAGGATTACCTTGGTTGCCTAGGTCGCATGAGTGAGCTGCGAACGAGCCATATCGCAGTTTTAGGTAGATAGTTCCCAAAAACCGTCCACCCTCCACCACGCCGGCTGCCCGCCTCTTCACCCCCGCAACCTCGCCGTCAGCCATAACAGAAGCTATGGATGACTGACCGTTTACCCGGTTTACCGTTTAGGTCGAAGTTCGGACCGAAGAAGCGTGTTGCATGGCGCCATCCGTGCTCATGCTCAGCTCCCAGGACTCCTTCCTCCGTCCGTACGGCGCTTAACTGTGCACGGTCTTGCACAGGGGTGTGATTATCGGTCACCAGTTGTTTTAGGCGACTTTACTCACACCCAGAGAGGATGTTGGATTTTTGGTTGGATTTAGGATTTGGAGGGAGAGTAGTGGGAAATGAAAATTGGAATCTGAAGGGAGTTTGGGGTAACCCTCGGGGTCTAGGATTCATATCGGCATTTGGACTGATGACCATATGACCCTATTGTCCGGGGCTTAGTAATAAAACCAAGCAGCCAACTATCCGCAACCTGCTGACCCGCCTGGTGGCATGAGCACTAACGCAGCGCATTTTAACCCATATTTAAAAAGTTATTATAGTTTAAAAAAATCTAATACCAAGCGCGAAATAATGTATGAGTGTGTGGCGCAGTGTGTTTTCAAAAACGTTCGAAGTGGGATACTAACAAACTTTATGAAATTTCGGTACTCCAAGTATTAGAAGTCTTATTTTACATTAGGGTTCTTTTTAGGATTTAGGTGCTACCTTAATGGGATTACTTTAAGTAACTTAACAGTAAAGCATAATATTTTCATAACCACGAAGAGTCGTTGCCAACGGCTAGTATAATATAATTAAAAATATAATAATGAATATTTTCATTACAGCAATATATGAAGATGGAGATTTATGCCCTGAAAATATGCAAGGTTTGAGTTATCCTGTTAATAAACATCCAGGCTTAAAAAATGAAGTAAACGATAGATTGATAGATGCTGAAAATAATACACCAAGAACTGATTCTTTTAGTGATTTACAAAAGGATGGAACTTTAAAATATCCTCAAATTGATGCAGTAAGTGGGGGACTGAAAAAAGAAATTTTGAAATATCCTAAAATTGATTCAGTTAGTGGTGGTCGAAGTGACGAAAATCTGAGTTATCCTCCAATAAACTCAAACTATGGTATACTTGGCAACCAAATTCTAAATTATTCTCCGTTAAATTCATTTGATGGTATCAAAAATGACCAAATTGCAAGCAATCTTAAAATTAACACTTCACAAAATGAAGAAAATTTTTTACATGTATCTCAAGATGACATTCCAAACTTTTTCCAAGATGTAAATTTGCTAAATGCTTCTCAAAGTGAAATTCAAAATATATATATCGATAAAGACATTGATAATGATTTTCAACAAATTACAAACTCTCTTCAAGAATTGCCAATGGAACAAGATAATGAAGTCCAAATGGATTATCGTAATACTATTATTTTAGGTTCGAAGCCATGCCTTAGTAATTTTCAAACTTCAGGGGAAGAAGATTCTGAAATGGATAGTGATGCAGAGATTATGCCATTAACTGTATCTTTAATAGATTGGGGGGTGCTTTTAGAAAAGAATCCTATGTTTTGTGCTGAATGTAAAACTTTGTTTCCTACTCAAAATGCTATAGATGCACACAAAATGTCGGCTCATTCATATCTTGTGGCTGTTAGCAAAAATATAGCTGTGAAAAGTACAGCTAAGTTAAATGAAACCGTTCAAAATCTTGATACGAATCGTAAATTAGTCTGTTTTCACTGCGACAATTATTTTCCAGACGATGATTCTTTTCTTAAACACACTTACGAGTTAATTCCGCATAAATTTTCACCAACAGATAAAAAGAAAGACAAACACACAGTATGCAATACATTAGAAAAAAAAAACAGATTTACAATGTTTAACGTACCTCCGAAAATGGGGCCATTTAACCAATCTGCAATTAAACCTACATATGCCCAACAAATAGATCCAATACATAAAACCTCTATTAAGAAAGTATCTAAAGATAAATTCGAATGCCTCGAATGCAATGTCACATTTCCTTCCGCGTATTCCGAAAAGATCCATCGCGCGGCCAAACATTCATTGGAAGATATTAAATCAAATCCTCTATCTAGACCTGTACCAAAATCGACATTGTTTAAATGTTATAAGTGTCCAATTCATTTTATTTTCTGCTCAGTAGCTCTAGCGCATACGAAACACTGCAGTTTGACTAGAGGTGATTGGAAATGCCCTAAATGTCGTCGCTGCTTTAAAGTACACGACCGTATAGTCCATACACAACAACATGAAATAACTGACAGATTTAAAGTTTATGTTGTCAATCCAGATTTATTGCAAAAAATAATTTGCAAATGTCTTAATTGTAACATTTGTTTTGATGAAAACACATTTATAAAAACACATGGCTTTGGTTGCATTAAAACTGAATATGTTGAATGTGATATATGTCACTTAAACATATATGAAACATCTTTGACTAAACATAAAGCAGTACATAACTCTGTTGTTACTATAGATTTTATTATAACAGAGTTTGTTTGTAGTAAAACAAAAAATAGCACTCATACTAATCCGACTAATAAGACTTATTCTCAAACGCATTCACTTAAAGAAAAGATCAATAGTAAAAAAGATAAATTCTCTTTTAAAATTCATGTTGCGTATTGCTCATTTTGTAAATGCTGTATGAAAAAAACAAAATTGTCTTATCATACATCAGGTACATGTAAGGGCAAACCAAAACGTATCTGCAAGTTGTGTGGGTTGGTGTTTACAATGAAGGCATTCGTTTCTCACAAAAATGATCACGACACAAAAGGATTAAAGCTAAGTGACTTAAAATTCTATCATATTCAAAAAAATAAATATATCAATCCCCCGATACCGGAATTTCGATTTTGTGCTCGGTGCAAAGTCCATTTTTTTAGTGACACCGCTTTGACAAAGCATACTTGCGACTCGGAAGACCACAAGACGTGTGGTTTTTGTAATAAAAAGTTTAGTGATTTAGCATTAAAATTACATTTACCGTTTCACGAATATGCACTTTCCTCTGAAATCGTTGAATCAAAAGTAAATACTTGTAAAATAGTAAATACAAAGTCTAAAACTGATTCCCAACCAACTATACCGGAACTTTTGAAAAAGTATCAATCTCTGCAAACAATGTGGGATATTTTGTATTTATGTGCTTGTTGTGATATTGCATTCGATAACTATGACACCGTAGTTGAGCACTGTCAAGATCATTTTAACAATTTGCAGAGTTATAATCAAACCATTGTATTTTGCAGTATTTGTGATTTAAAAATGATTTCTGTTTGCTTTAATAAACACATTAAGTTACATGAAAATAATATAGATATAAGTGCTTTTAAAATAATAAAATTTGATTACCAGCAGTTATTGACGTATGATTGGATGAATATTTTTGGTAGTCTGGCTGAAGATCGAGTCAAACAAATATTATCTAAGAGCATATATAACGTTACTAGGAATATAAGGATGGAATTAGCAGTAGATGGTCCAGTTGATTTAACACTTTATCAATGTAAAGTTTGTAATGTGATAATTGAACCGACAGACGTTCTAGATCACGCAAACCGTCTCGAGTGTCCTAAAAAATACGTAACATATCGTTGTTCAGTATGCCATATAGATTTTATGTCTGAAAATTCCTTGTCGGAACACAAACATTTACACAAAACACGAAAAGTCATTAAAGGTTCTTTTAGAATCATATTGTTTGGAAATAAAAAAGATTTCTTTAATAACACTTTATTGAAACATATGAAAAATAATGATTTAAAGTTCATTAGATGCCACTATTGTGGAAAATTAATTAAAAAATCTCTGTATAAAGCTCACATTGTGAAACATGTAAGTTTACAAAAGATAAAAAACGGTAAACTTAAAAATCAAAATACTCTCAAATCTAAAATTGCTGTAAATAAAACAGACAAATTTTTGTTAGAATTGTATAAGTGTACTAAATGTGAAACGTGTGTAATACGAAAACAAGTATGTAGACACAAATGTGTCGAGTCTTCTCATTTAAAACGTTGTAATAAATGTCGGAACATGCTTCATACCACTGCTTATAGAAGACACTGTATGCTACATGTAACTCACAAAAATCTAAAAGTACTTGTGTATCTTTTTAAAGATAATATTATTGAAAAGGACATAAATGGGCAATGTATTGAAGCAACCACGTCTAAAAATACAACTACACTACTTAAAGTACCAACAATATCTAAAAGCGGGAATACAATATTATTTTATCAGTGTGGGAAGTGCAATAGCAGCATAAAACATAAAGAAAACGTAAAACAACACAAATGTTCCTCGAAACTTGGGACTATAAAGTGTGATAAATGTGGATTATCATTTGGCGAGAATAGAATTTCCGAACACTATAAATCTCATAAACTTCATCCATATTCTAAAAAAGATATAAAGATAATTACATTTATTAGAAATAAAATGGGTGAAATTAAATACAATATTCCTCGTGGAACCGTTAAGCAGAATCACTTAAAAAAGTCGGAAATTAAACTTTTAAAGCCTATTTCCCCTGATTCAGAGTTGAAAGTTAGTCAAAGCTTTAAAATATCTAAAGTGAAATATCATCTAAAATTGTTTAGATGTTATAAATGCTCCGTATTATTTACAGCAAGAAAACTTTTAATTTTGCATGTTCAAAACTGTAGCGGTGAAATTAAGGGCGAAAATTGTCCCATGTGTAACATTATGCTACATGAAAGCGTATATAAAAGTCATTTAACAACTGCAAGATGCATGGAGGGAAAATATAATTATGTTAATTTATATGCCATTCTAGATATTAGAAATGATGATACTGACAATGACAATAATTGGTTATACTGTTGTTATGAGTGTCAAGTTTATTTTTTTAACTATAAGACATACGTCTATCACGTAGATATTGGTCACAAAGCAAAAATTTCTTGGTGTGATGTTTGTAATATTAATTTTGCCAGTGGGTTTGAACATCATCGTCTAATTCACCATAAAATGGATAATCCGTTGATGAATATAAATGTGGAAATTTTGCATACTACAGATCCATATGAACCAGTTGACCATTCATCTAAAGTAGTTGACAGAACAAAACAAAGGCGATTAGGAAAGTTCTCTAAATCTAAAAAAATAAATAGCATATCAGGTATTGATTTCGTAGAAAGTTCATATAAAATCAAAAATAATCCAGAAATATCATTAGGAAAGAATGATATTAGTACGCAATTGACAAAACAAAAAATGCCATGTGTTAAAGCTAAGCAATTTATGAACCCCCCTAGAAAATTTTGTCTTGATAACGATGCCAGGAAACTACCGAATTATGGAAATGTACTCTATAGGTGTCATGTTTGTGATTTACATTTTGTAAATCATCGCACCTTAGAAAAGCATGTTGTACAAAATAAACAACATTTCATTCGACGATTTCATTGTCCTGATTGTAACTTGCCATTTACATTAAAATCATTAGGAAAGCATAAGATAACTCATCGGCAATTTAAAGAATTCACTATTATGACATTAGATGAAATAATTACTTTCCAAAATCGTCCAAAAAATAATTCAATACACTTTGGAAAAAGCGATGATAGTTTCGATAAAGGTCATGGTATGGACACACAATTTACAGAACAACAAATAGAAGAAATCAAAGAAAGGCAACTTAAGGAACCACCTAGAAAATGTCTTAACAGAAATACAATTCAATTTCCGCAACAAGGTAATATTGTCTATCGATGTCATGTTTGTGATTTACATTTTATCAATTATCATATCTTGGAATCGCACGTTTTACAAAACAATCAACATTTCACACCACGTCGTGCTTGTCCAGAGTGCAATTTATCATTTACACCATTAATTTTAAAAAAACACAGGAAAATCCATAAAGAATGTAAAAAATGCACAGTTATGACATTTGATGAACTAGCACATATAATAAATAACACACATGAAAACAGCTCTAAAAAAAATTCAATCAATGTCGAAGAAAGCCTTGACAACCTTGAGAAGGATAATATTAAAGAAATTAAGCTTACAGATTCACAAATATTAGAAATAAAAAAAAAACAACTTATGGAAGCACCTAGACAATATGACTTCAGTAAAATGATTAGAATTCCGCAACAAAAAAATGTACTCTATCGCTGTCACGTTTGTGATTTACATTTTGTCGATTATTGCAGCTTAGAATATCATGTAAAACAAAATAAAGAACATTTTATACCACGAATCTCTTGCCCAGAATGTAACTTACCATTTACTTCTTTAACACTACAAAAACACAGAATAATCCATCAGATATATGAAACCTGCACAGTTATGACGCTTGATGAAATGATTTCCTTTTCAATGAGATATAGTAAGGATGTCAAAGAAACTGATGATAATTTGAATGAAATAAAGTTTACAGAACAACAAATAAAAGTGATTACAGAAAAGCAACTTATGGAGCCACATAGAAAATATATTGATAGTAAAACTTTAAAACTACCGCAGCAAAAAAATACAGTCTATCGTTGTCACATTTGTGATTTACATTTTGTTAATCATCACACCTTGCAAATCCACGTCATACAGAATAAGCAACATTTTATAAAACGATTCTCTTGCCCAGAATGTAACTTACCATTTACTTCTCAAGTATTAAGGAAACATATAATAATTCATCAGAAATATAAAGAGTGCTTAATTATGACATTAGACGACTTAACCGCTTTTCAAAAGAGCACAAATAACATGGATTTCGAAAATATCGATGGTAATTCAAAAGAAGTTACTACGAACGAAACACAACAAAATGAAATAGAGGAACTCGAAATGATAGATTGTGCGAATGTTTCAACATATTGTGATAGTATGATATCCTCAGGAAATAATGCGAAAGTTTCAACATATTGTGATAATGTGATTTCCTCAGGAAGTAATGGAAGTGGTACAGAATCTTCACTGACAAACTTAAAAAATGAGCCAGAGACAATCAAAGTTGAAGAAAACATGGCTAAATCTCTTAAGAGGGAGAATAGATTATTTAAGTGCTATGAATGCGATATATATTACTTAACTGCCGAGGCTTGTAACGATCACTGTTACAATCATGCTGTACTAGATCCAACTGAATACATAGCTTGTAAGATTTGTGACCTACAATTTTTGTGTGAATCTCTCGGCAAACATATGAAGGAACATAGAGATAGAACTTTCAATATTGATAATTTAATAGTGACAGAATATCGTCTTAGTGAAAATGATGTAAAAGTTGTCACATATTCTGCAGCTGATGCCTTAAAATCAAAGCAAGTTACGACTACCACACATTCTGATATTGAATAAGACGAGTTTACAGATTAATTGTATTTTAATCGAATCGGTTTTATCTATTAAATAAACGCTCAAACCGAGCTTGAAAAATATTTCACATTAAATATTAAATATAACAGTTCAGGTGTATTCTTATATTCATACAAATGTTTCACCAGGCGTTATGGATGAAAAATGTGCAAAATTATATTGACATTAATTAATAACACATACGACAGAAATCGTAAACATCATAAAACATGACATCTAATTATTGAGACGAAGAATTAGGTGAGTATAAACCTTATTAATTTCCATAAATCAAATCAGTCATAATGACAATATAAGCTTATAAGTTTTATCAAGAATACGACAGGCCCATGACCATATACCTTTTTTTATTTATTATGTAATATTCTGCCCGACGGAGGTGTGCGTTGCCCCAGCGGAAAAAGTTCGAATTTCATAATTTGAGTTATACAGATAATTTGTGTATGACGTCGTGTA
>DVZL01008868.1:0-10047 GCA_018236625.1 Lasaia peninsularis | reverse complement strand
GTCCGGGTTCCGTTGTAGAATAGGCCAACTGCCTGCCATCCAGACAGTTCGTAAGAGGCGAGCACAGGTTGTCACCAACACCGTGACATTGACTAGGTGGTTGAGACTCGTCCGAATTGGTACCAACGTCTTACCTATTCCTGCCACAATAGCGTCAGTGCTTGCCGTTGTCGTGTTCTGGTTTGGAGGGTAGGGTGACCGGTAAACTTACTCTCGCATGAGGCTTATCCTAGCCTCAGGTTGGCAACGCAAATCCGTCTGCTTGTTTGCCTT
The DNA here is from genome assembly GCA_018236625.1 of Lasaia peninsularis. Lineage (NCBI taxonomy): Eukaryota > Metazoa > Arthropoda > Insecta > Lepidoptera > Riodinidae > Lasaia > Lasaia peninsularis. Next base: position 9,774 of record DVZL01008868.1, on the reverse strand, counting down.
CCAATACAAAAAAAAAACAATTTCTACATTGGTAACGTTATACAAAAAAAACAACTGTTGTCGCAGTATTATATTGCAACAACAGTTGTCGGCATCGTTATTAAGATATTATGCAGCAGGATAATTGGTTGTTAGAAAACAACCGTTGCTCCCGTACCTACATGTGTCCCATGGAAGTTTTCGTTTTTCAGCCGTGGATGGCGTCCGCGGCGATGGCGATGAGCTCTGTGTCGGTGGTCTGTTCGAGTCTACTTCTCAAAACGTGAGTCAAATGTAGTATACATTTATAATAACGACGACATAAATAAATAAATAAAAAACTGCAACATACGAGTCGAAATCGCGCACGAAGGGTTCGATTACCTGTAAAAAGGGCAAAAAAATCACCTTTGTATGGGTACTATACAACATATAACATAAATATACGGTAGTTTCTTTTAAATATTAATTTTATTATGTTTTTGGTATTTATTGTTATAGCGGCAATGAAAATACATAATCTGTAAAGATTTCAACTGTCTAGCTAACATAGTTTATGAGATACAACGTTTTTACCTTTGGAGTTAGTTGGATTTCCATTGGAGTGTTTGTATGTAACATTAAAATAACTGCTTTTTACGAAGTGCATAATAAGTTAATTTTTAAGATACATATACCACAAAACAACATTTTTTAGTCTGTCTGTTTGTTTGTACCCGCTAATCTCTGAAACGGCTGGGCCGATTTTTACGTGACTTTCACTGGAAGACAAGTGTTATGTGACAAGGCGTTCCTTGCTTAGGCTTCTTTTATATTTTTAGGAATGTATAAAATAAAGTAATTAAATAAAAACTCGGGTGCAGTCGCGGGCACAACTAGTTACTTCTATATTTCTTGCCATATATTCAGAGACTTTACACTACCGTCAGATAATACTCGAACTATTTGGTCGTGGAATATAGACGTAGATAAAGAAAACGTTTATTCCAGATAGTTTACAATAATCGTACAAAAAAAATTAACAAAATATATTCAACTAAATTAACTTGTATTACTGAGAAAATGATCACTGACTCAGTATAGATGTTGCAGTAGAAGCTGCAACGCTGGTTTTCAGTCATCGCTCCAAGATAAGAGGAGTAGGGCTTTGTATCTATCGATCTAAAGGTCTTAGAGCTCACTTACCCGTTCCTGCTACGTCTCGCCTAAAAAAATATTATTAAATTATAAACTATATCGCAAGGTCATGCCTTAAAGCCCATATTTGAATGATATTTTTAGGCGAGGCGTAGCAGGAAGGTGTAAGTGAGCTACGACCTTAAGTCTCCCCGGGTATTCACATTATATCTGTTTTATCATCCTCGGATATTTACGAGCCTTTGTAAAAATGCTGGATACTATATTTTTCAGGTTCAAGAAGGACACGCCGGAAAAACTGCGGACGCCTGAATATCTCAGGTCGGTCCACCTGGAAGACCTGGATTCCGTGTCCGTCCACCGAGGGCTCGACGAAAAGGTGGACGCCAGCGACAGAAATACGTCTCCGCTTGCCAAGTGAGTTTCATAAATTAACAAAACAGCTTTGTAAAAATATCATCAAGCCTGTATCCCCAAAGGGGTAGGCAGAGGAGCATATGCACCCTCGGTTAGCCGATTTTGGTTCCATGATGTGACTGGTGACAATTCCTTCGCTATATCAAGAACAATTCCCGGATTTTGTGTATCACTGGGAAGTGTGTTCCACTAGGCCACCGAGGCTCCCAAAATCATCGGCTAATCGTGGGTGCATAAGTACCCTCTACACACTCTACAAAGAGGACACGCACAAAATATTTCGTATTTTAGAGATATGTTTCTTTCTATTGCCTTCTTTTGCGTGTTATGCGTTGAAATTATATAAATTCTATTACTATTTTCATTCTTTTGTCACATGTCCTTAATACGATCATATTATAGCTTTTTCCAATGTTAACGTATTTATTATAAACATTATTTATACTTGTAGGTGATTATCGTCAAAAGAATAAATCCTCGCTTAAAAATTACCATTCCACTGCTGAATAAATAAAAAAAAAAACAACATTAATAATGTGATCTGTGACACAGGTTCTTACCTATTCTAATATTCTAACTCCCTCAAACAGGTGTATTTTATAATACCTAGTACATTTATACATACATTTTCACGCCACGTCCCTTGTGAGGTAGGCAGAGAGTATCGAGTGCCAAGTGTCACGATTCCTACTTGCCTAGCTTCACTCTTTCTTTTCATTCAGACACGCTGGTTTCTATATTGTATATAAGTACCATATACCTAATTTATAACATGGCCTAATGGGAGAAACAATAAAAACTATAATTATTCTTATAAAATTAATTTACCAATAAATATCCCTCAAGAAATTATGCGAATTGATCAAAACTGTAAGTTAGCAAAATGTTCTTGAGATAGGGGTGTTTGTCAACCGTATTAATACCTAAGTAGGGAATAAAATACATGTTATTAAATTACACCCGTCGGAAATCGAACCTAAACCTTGTAAATTATCAGGAGCGCTAACTCCTGGATGGGTAAGGTGGTATCAATTCGTGGTGGTATCAACCTGAGAACAGCTACCGAGACTGATTATATTACTTTATATATTTACTCGTACTATATTTACTTCTAGCGGCAGAGGAGCCCAGTAAGCTAAATGTGTAGTCACTCGAGCGTCATAGGGACTTATTGGGTTCTATTCATTAGATAATGGAGAAAAAAAACGTGATGTGAAATTTTATTTATGGCAGTGGGAGTGGGGAGAGCGTCTAAACGCTAAAAAATTACAAACACTTGATTCTGCGCGTGCGCTTCAAAGCGTACACGCCAGGTCCCCGATGGCGGAAAAATGTCTATCAGAACATAGATGACTTGTTTTATAGGGGTTTTTGATTCTCCCATTACTTTTCGTTGTCAAATTGTCAGATTATTTAAATATGAACATATTTCATTTGAGGATATTTTCAATCTAAAAAAAATATACAGAAACCCTACACATGCACTAAATCTATATATTGAGATTTTATATGTAATGAGGTGTTTAACGATGGTAAAGGTATCTACCATATCATAATCTGACGCGCTCGAGTTACTCCCCGATTTCTCCCTTGGGCTCCCCTACTAGAGGTTATAGAGGTAGTAAATATTAATACCTATTGAGGACCTAAATTTTAGGTGGCTCTCGGCATGCAGTGGCATCTTGGTGTGCAGTGTAGTTGTTGAATAAGAAAAATCATAGATACATAACTTCATACTGAGTCCCTTACACGGTAGGCAGAGCGTAACGAGTGCCAAGTCACACGATGGTTTCCTCCACATCAATTACACTTTCCATACAAACATGCCGGTTTTGAAGACTTTTGACACCACCCTCGGATAAGACACGAGCTATTTTTTTTCTCGTAGATGAAACCTGAATTTACTTCCGTTTAAGGACAGTAGTGTGAATATTGTGTAAAAACATATAATATGCGATTGCAATACTTTTTTTATTTGTATATTTTACAGATGTAAGTAATACGATGTTTCTTTTTATGATAAGTCTATTTTCATGTAAAAAAAATTAGTTTAAAATGCCTTGCCTACAAAATAAAAACAATTTTGTGTTTGAATAATTGTTGTACTTACCTTAATGTTGTCTATCTATCTCTTTCTAACACGTGTCAAAATTTTCTGTTGCACTCTAGCAGAAAACGGGACTCGCTGAAATCGGCACTTATTAAGGTTTAATGGTTTGTAATTCTTGGCTTCGTATTTTCTGTTTGTGAGTGCCGTTTGTTGGTGGTGGTCGGTTTTTTTTTGGTTTTTTCGCAAAGCTTTTTATGGAGTATTTGTCTGATTATAAAACTAGTGGTTTCCAGAGCACCAATAATGTCCTTATGTGATTATTACCTTCCTTAAACTGCCCTACCTTCACAGCGTTTTCGATAAATCAAGACCAGTTTAAGTTGACCTAAACGTTCAAATGTCTCTATATATGTCGCGTTTCAAGCTATGATGGTTAAATCATTTATACTACAAGTAAATATGTTTTGATTACTGAACTAAACAATTTACTTACTGTTCACAGTTTGTAAAGTATGTTCTGTAAAACAAAATAAATGAAATAAGAAACCGCGTATTTATGAACTATAGCTAAGTTTAAATTTTAGCTTACGCAGAAACTCCGTTAGTAAACGGGATAAAAATTAGCCTATTCCTATAACCAGAAAATAGAGTGGCTATAATTTGTCCTTCGGAGTACAGTCAGACGGGTAAACATTTTAAAAATTTGTACCCATTTTTAGTCGCCTAGACCTAATTTTTATTCTAATATCTTTTATGTATAGAATTCATTCAGTATCGATATTTTTGTAATTATGAAATAATCTTACGTTTAAAATGATTACGAACTCCTAAAACTACAAACAATAAAAAAATAAAATTACATGGAAGTGGTCAAAAGATAATAGCTGGTCATTCTTCTACCGCCAACTAAATGTATTTTAATATATAGCTATCTTATTTCCACGCAATCAAAAGAAAGAGACGAAAGACTGTTCCTGACATTAGTTTGTACGTGACGTTAAGTCTATACCTCGGGATATTTGGACTAAAAGCCGCACAAGTTATTAAGTTCTGACCAATCTGAATCGGGTAAACTGTTCTCTTTAATCTTTTTAGTTTTTTTTTTATTTCATTGGGAAAGGCCAACATATACTTAAATTTAGTTAATAATTTAAACGGAAAACACACGTACCTTTCACAAATTATTATAAGTTATTTACTAAATGGTTTTTACAAAATCATAAGTGCTAAAATATGTGAAAAAGTACATTTGTTTTTTTAAATTTAAGACATAAGTATGTGGAAGTTTCACCAAACGCCGACGACGAAAAATATAGAATTCAAGTTTATTTAGCGTGCAGAAAAATTACCACATGCGGTAGTAGACATTTTAGGAACGCATTATTCTTTCTGAAACGGCGTTAGATTATATAGTTTATAATTAATATATAGTCCCTATATATTAATTTTAAATTTTATATGTGTTTTATTTATTAGAATCTCGCTGGTTTGAAATAATTATATTACATTTTATTTATTTATTATTTCACTAAGTATACTTTGTGTATGGTAAAAAAAATTGACACGTAAGAAAGTAAACCAAAAAGTGTTTATATTTTCAGATTTTTCCATCGCGGTAAGTCCACGAGCGGCTGCCTGCTGCAAGAGGAAGACGACCTGATCTCCGTCTCTTTCATACCAAAGTTACCAAACCGCCACGCGCCGAGTATCAACGGATAGAATCAGTATTTATCATATTACCCTGTATATAAATTACACTTTGTACAAATATATTTTATTATATTAAAAAAAAGAAAAAAGAAAAACATAAATAAAAATAAAATGAATTTTATAATTTTTGTTTTATTCATTATCAGTTCGCCGCGTGTTTCGGTTTGGTGGAAGCGTAGGTTGAAGACTAGTCAACCTTTGTTTGAGTAATTGGTTTATAAAAAAAATTGGCTATCCATGTTGAAAAAAATAATATCACGCCAATATCTCCGAAGCAGTAGGCAGTGGACTTTTGCACGACTAGCGGACAATTATTATTAGGTCCCATGAAAGGTGGTTAAAAACAGGTGGAAAGTCCTTCGCCATATCGGCCACAAATCTAGTACCAGGTAGCGTTGTTTTTCAGATAAAGTGAAAAACCTGGGAATCGAACCCGGGACGTTGTGTTTCAAAGTCGGACACAGTATGTTCGATCACCGAGGCATGGTTGCGTTCCCATATTACGAAAAAGTCATATTTTTCCATATGTCAACCATGAGACTAAGTTACTATCGGAGATTACACTAATAAAGTCTTTCTGCAATATTAAACACCCGTCTCATTCTCATAGGGCCGGCTATCTCACTCTCGCAACGCTCACTTTGACTTTGTTGATTCCACAAAACTAGCAAAAGAATAGGTTGGCCAGTTGAAAGAGCTAGCAATATTTGCTACATTTTCGGGACAGCTTTCTTAGAAGTGTAATGTCGAGATAGTACTTTTAGCATCATGATGCCAACTCGATTTTTGACAAGCCGTTTATACAAAATGGGCGAAATAAATTATTTAGTGTCCAATTTTTGTATATAGTGTTGTAAAAGTGATTTGGCGTAAGTATTTTATAACGTTTATTGTAATTAATTATTTTTGTACATAAATGAGTTAAAAGGTAGGTTTAATCCAACATATTTTACCTACAGTAAAATCATTAAGGATACCGAAGTCTGTTTGATCAAAGCATAGATACTTACACACACTCGGAGAGTATCGAGTGTTAAATGTCACAATTCCTATGTACTTGCTTAGTTTCCTCCACATTAATTACTGTTCATACAAATACGCAGGCTTGTATGAAGAGAGTCTTTAGACACCCTCAAATAATACTCTAGCAATTTGGTCGTGGAATGTCAACCTAGGTCTCACTGGGTGCAGCCATTCGCGTTCGCATCCACAACGACTGGACTGTTGTTAGGAGTGATATCTCGAGATGGTACTTGTAGCTTCATGGGCATAAAACACGAGGCTTGCTATGTCGATTAGTAATTTCATTTTTTTTTTCATTGAGCAAGTTTTTATAGACGTTAATTTTATTTCAGGAAATTATTTATCATCATCATGTGACATGGAAGAAATATTCAGAAAACTTGAAAAAGAGGGAAAGAACACTGTTGACAATATAATAAAATGGTTCAAAGAATGTAAATAATTTGAAAGTTACTAAATTATACTTTATTCCCGCGATTATCAAACTCGCTTCTACTTAACCTATTTTAATATACTTACCTAATATCTAAAGATTTGTTTTAATAGAACACACGTTATCGATAAAACTAAAAACTTAAACTCAAAATTTTGTTTATTTTGTAGGTAAGGAATCTTATATTTAAAACAAGACATATTTTTTTTTTATATTGAAAACAAGCTTAACACAAAAAAACAAACAGAGATGTGGGTACAAATAAAAAACAGAAAGAGTATTGCCATGGTCTTTAATTTGTAAATTATATTGATGCAGTGTGCCTGCGTCTTAAATAACAATATTTTAATCGTTACAGCAAGACTCATAGATACCGCTATAGAGACAGAAGAGAAAATAAGAAAGATGTTTTCTGATGTAAAAGATGAAAATAACATTGAATATTCAAAATTAAGAGAAGTTTTAGAAAAACTCGCTGTGGAAAAAAGGAAAGACGTTCTAGATTATGCAGCTAACCTGGCCAAGGAAGTACCAAATTTTACAGAAAGCGCTAAGGAAGCTGCTGATAATTTAGTCAAGGAAGGAACGAGGTTAGCAGAAAACGCTGAAGATGCAGTAACCGCTGGTGCTTCAGCAGCAGTTAATGCTGCCAAAAGCGCTTTTGTAAGTGCTTGGAAGAAATAAACGCTATAGGATTTTAAATTCGTTTTTATGAGTAGAGAAGTTTGCAGCGACTAATGAAAATGTTAATGTTGGATTTTTTTCCCTATATTGGTCTGGTTCTGGGTTCCCAGTGTTGAATCTATCTGCCTCCGTATCAGGCAGCTCGTAATAGGCGAGCATAGGTTAACTAGGTTATTACCAAAAAGGGCACCGGTGGTAGTGTTGTGCCGCAACTCGCCCTGGTTGCTCCACCGCCATGCCTATTCCTGTCTCCAAAATGATGTTTTCGAGTTCCGGTCTGTAGGGTAGTTGGTATATGTGCACATCGGACCTAATATTCCGGCGACAGGACAGCTATGCACCTACAACATATCATCTCTATGGGCCACAGTTGTCACCATCAAAAAAGCCGTTCGCTGTCTTATTTCATAAAAGGAGCTTTACAAAAGAGAGATCTTTTTCAATAAAGAATGCAATCGAAGAAGTCATTCACCAACATTGTATATGGGATTTCATCAATGTTTATTTGTAATCTCAAGTAGAAATGTGAGGGTCATTAACCATTAACCGATTGGTTGACTGACGACTTGGTGAAGTATTTGGTTGATATACAAGTCCTCTTGCGAAGTTCGAAGCATGGCAATGATTGAAGTGGGCTTATGATCATGAAGAAAATCTTTCTTCCAATACCACCACAGTAATTTCAGCACTGTCGTCTAGCGTGCAGCAGGGTAAGGCTGCCGGGTGACTGACGCACGTGGGTTTAAATCTGGCCTTAACAAATCGACACATCAGTAACCAGTTACTACAGTTATACTGTATGTAGAGATCGTGGCCCTGCCACTCGATACTTCATAAGAAGATATGTATGTATATACTGTGTAATAACTTTAATACTGTTATACTGCAGAAATACTGTATATAAATATATACTGTATCATTGAAATAATTGGTTAGGTATCTGTAATACAGTACCGATGATCTTTATATGATATTTATAATTCAAAAACGGCTATACCGATTTGGCGAAAAATTGGTGGGGAGGTAGCTTAGATCCAGGAGACGGACATAGGATACTTTTTACTCCGCTCCGTTCTATTTTCATGAAATGTTATGTGCATATCGGGTAGGTCAACATCTATTTTTCACACCCTTAAGTATGGGCAGTACGAAATTCGTCTGGACAGCTGGTATTATATAAAAAATACAGATCAATCTGATATTTATTTTCTCCCTAAAGCCCCTGCTAGAGCAGAAGATGCAGCTGCCGCTGCAGACATTGAAGCATCATAGAACTTCTGTCCCTCTGCTGCCAGCGCGTTAGTACACTCCTCACTGGACTTCTTATGTTCTGTTGCTATTTTTTGAATGACTTCTTTAAATTTTTCCAATTCTATATTGTTGGCATCCCTCGCACCAGCAAATAGTTTTCTGACTTCATCTTCTGCTTTTTGGTTTTGCTCCGTTAGTTTCGCTGAAACAATAGAAGTTCTATGTTTAGTTGGTTAAATTTATTCTTTTTTTTCCATTATCTGTGAAACTTTTACATAGTCACGTTTTAAAACAAACACATGTTATTTTTCATATTTTATTATCTACTTATAATGGAAAATGTAGTATGTAAACTCTAGATTATCATGAAAGTAGTGGTACAAGTGTGCCTTTACGGCTAACTGGTCAGCTGGGTTACTGTGTACGAAACGGGGCGCTGGCCGCTGAGGTGGCGGGAAATTGTTATCATTTTTTTGTTTTTGTCTTTCTTTACTTTTTATTCAACAAACCGTAAGAAGCCAACAGTGGGATCAATTAAAGACATAAGAAATGTTGACCTCCGGCGCATAGTTTTTAATATATCTAACCTAACCTAGCTCATTAAATGTTATTACTCTAAAACTATTTGTCGGAGACAATTGACCTTATTTGATCTCTACTAGTTTGTTAAATAAAAAGTAAAGAAAAATAAAAAAAAATATGAAAGTCCCGCCGCCTCAGCGGCCAGCGCCCTGTTTGCTACACAATAACCGTCAGCTGCTGTAAGAAATCCCTTTCTTGCAGCTGACGGTTAACATAGCAAACAGCCTTTTGCACCATTTTATGTAAATATTTAAATTTAACACTGTGTAATATTGTTCAATAATTGCCGATACCAACAAACATCACAACTTTAAACTTCTCAAGGCTTTACGGTTTCACGCTTTAACGTTAAACATTTTTCAATTTGTATTTTAATTATTGTATGTTATTAATACGCTTTTATTAGCTTGGGTTGTACGTATGTATGTATATATGTATGTATGTATGTATGTATGTATGTAGCGGAATCTTTGAGCTTGATTTTCGCCAGGTTCCAGCAGACGGATTG